>JARBEQ010307157.1:829-16902 GCA_030265355.1 Tritonia tetraquetra
CCCACAACATTCCCCTTACAGGCCCACAACATTCCCCTGGTAGGCCCACAACATTCCCCTTACAGGCCCACAACATTCCCCTGGTAGGCCCACAACATTCCCCTTACAGGCCCACAACATTACGATTATATTCTCAACTCCCTGAGGAGCATACATTATGAGTTGCCTGTTAGGTGCTTCAGTACCAGCATTCTGACAAGATATTTCGCTGCCCTCGGCCGGGTACTCATTTACACTTGAGTCGGGTGAGGTAAGCAGATTCAAGTGCCTTACCCAAGGTCACAGCATCGAGTGGTCACCCATCCAAACACTGATCACAGTTGCTTGACTATACTGACTGCTTCAGCATGCTTTTCTTTTGACCACCGGCGCCTCTCGAAAGAGTCAGTATTTTCACCACAAATTTCAGTAAGCATTATGTAACGATCCCTTTGTCTGAGCCTGAATAGAGTACAAGATACCAGCTTGCAAACCTAAACCTGATTTTATGACCATGTCGCAAAGTCAAAATACTGAAGCTCTCTTGACAAGCAGATTATCTGCCCACCAATATTCACTTCATGACACTGTCCTTGTATTGATTTTTCTCAGAATATCACCACTATTCTGCTGTTTTCATGAAGAAAGGCGAATAACTCTAATTCATTGTTAGCCTTATTCACCCTTTTTCATGAAAATGGCAGTATTGTTTTGTGTCTCATCTGAAGTCAGAAATGTAGGATTTTTCCTAAAGTTCATTTCATGAACTAAAACAAAGGTTTTGATTTGGGTTTTCAGAAGTAGTTTGATAGGATCCAAAGTTTAAAGTGTTATGCCCTTTTCAACGCATATAGGTCATATTAAAGGCAGTTCTAAAGAACTTAAGAAGATTCCATGTAAATCTCCACCACTTGACCACTGAGCCATGGATGCCCTTTCCTAATATTCTTTTCTCTGTCATCCTACTTTTTTCCAGCATAATATGCCAATCATTGTTGATATGCTTCTCTTGTAACAAAAACTCTACCTCGTCCCAGAATGGGGTGCAAATTAAGCAAATGATTTCACGCGAGACTCATCAGTTTGCGTTGAACTCTTGACTTTGCTTGACGTGTTTTGTGTTTCTTCACTGGATTGAATTACACACACTCTGGATTATGTGATTGTGTCAATTGTGTTGTAGTGCCATGTTTATTTATATATTTGAAATAGCATTTTCTTTATGATTTTTACAGTTGGTTTTGATACCAAATTGTTTTCCAACTTCCACCCCCTTCCTGTCTTCCCAAGGTTACAAGCAAGGCAAGATTGATATGTTGTATGAGGACCTCAATCCATCTCTGGCTTTACTGACTGACTGGATTGTGTCGTCAGGCAACACCAGCATGTCTGTGGATGTGTTGCTGCACTACCTCATACAGCTAGGATGTCAAGATGTGGTGGACGTAGTCACCAGAGCCAAAGGTTTGTTTATGTTGTTTATTTCAGCAAATAGGTTGTCTTGTGTTACTTAAGTTAGAATGTTTTTGATTCACTATAACATCAGACAGCTGGAGTGATTCCAAAATCATAGAGAGAATAGTCATGGCAAAAAACATCTTCAACTTATTACAACAGATACTGAAGAAATGCGGAAACATCAACATGAACACAAAAACAAAAGTCATAAACTTGTATGTTATGTCAGCTGCGGCTGTGAATGCTGGACCATCAGCAAAGGAATGGTGAAAGACTTGAAGCAGCTGAGATGTGGTTCTTACAGCTGAGAATATCCTGGTTCAAAAATAAAAGCAACAAAGACGTCCTTCTTAGGAGAAATGTAAAGAGAACCTTGATTCCAACAATAAGGAAACAACAATTAAAGTATGTTGGTCACCGCCACTCAGAACTAGAAGCTCTAACATTACTGGGGAAAGTCAAAGGGTAACATGACAAGGTGTGACCAAGGCTGACATACCAACACAGCATTAACAACTGGACTACAAAAGGGGAAGTGAGCTGCCCAACCTTGGTCCGAATGTCAAGGGACAGATCAGTTTGGCAGAAGATGATCTCCGATTTCTGCCACAGATATAGATCTTGAAGAAGAAGAAAATGTAAGGCATATACCATATACTCAGGAATATCTCTCCTCACCATGCTTTTACCGACAATCAGATGTGTGGGTTGACCAGACTGATATTCTACAGGGATTGCCCAAGTGCATTCCTTTACCTTGCAATCTGGTAGTTTGACTTGGAATGTGCTATATTTTTGTTTTCATTATCTCAGTCATGGCCTTTGTGGCTTTCATGTCGGCAATGTTTTGTAAAAATCGCTAATGTTCCTTGTTTCTGTTGATGTGAATATTATGTTTATATAGAGTTTAGTCAGACTTGCCAAGACCTGTTTTTTAGTAACTTAACTCATCAAATGGACTGTTTTCACTGTTTTATTGAATGTTCTTGTTTTCCACAATATCTTTTTTCCTTCTTTCTCTCTGTTAGTAAGCTGCTTTTATGTAGCATTGTTTTTACGTTGGTTAGGGTTGGTGGGCCTGTATAGTGATTAGAGTGACAGTCATTTTTTTTTAATGTACTGTCAATTTGACTTTCCTCATCTACCTATCCAACGTGTTTGGTAAAACTATCTATGGTTTAACTTTGAACTGTGAAAATATTACATTGGGGCCACCACTAACCCTTTCTATTGATGTATCTTCTCTGCGATTGTGAGTAATCAATCACACTTCCGACAATCACATAGACATGCTTGAGGTCACAGATGGCAAATCAAACAAATAAATGCACAGATATCATAGTCATAGACAATAAATACTCGTGAAAATTCGAAAAAGACACAATTAAATATTGTAAATGATGATATTCACGAAAAACATTGTAAATCATTATTCTTTGAATGTGTTCATAGAATGTATAAAACATGATAGTTTTTTCTTAAACCTGTGATATTGTTTTAGTTTACTTTTAAAAATGATTCAGGCATTCATTATCTCTGCACTGTTTAACAACATTGCATTTTCTGTATGCTATCAGAAAACGAGCTTGAGAGGCCTCAGGTGTTCATCAGCTATCAATGGGACCAGCAGGATGAAGTGGTGGCCTTGAGAGAATTCCTGGAGAACTCTGGTTTCTCTTGCTGGATGGACATTGGGCAAATGGGAGGTGGGGACCAGCTGTGTGCCAAGATAGAACAAGGAATCCGTGGCTGCAAGGTATGCATTACGTATTTGATAATAGTTTTGATAGAAATTAGCAAAAGAAAGAGTATTAACATTAGAGTATTAAGAGTATATACACAGGCCAGTGATTTGTGTCCCGTGCTATGGCAGACGGCCAATAATAGCGGCTGGTCTAGGTTGGCGTACATCTTTCTAGAATAAGTATAAAACATAGGTAATGTTGTGTGCCTTCCTCTTCCCTTCTCTCACACTCACAAAAATATGTCACTGCAGACTACAATCTGTGGTGACGAATTGTGAAGTCAAAGAGTTAAAGTAAACTAAAACATCCTATAAAGATTATGGGAAATGAGACTGGTATCACATGCTGGACAGAGCAGGTCAACTTATGATCTTTCGACTGCGCACCAGACACAGCAGGCTAAACAAGCATATATTGCAAACTAAAACTTGCACCAAGTCCACTTTGCACATATGTTGAAGCAGATGAGGACACAGACCATGTTCTACAGAACTACAGACTATTCAGTGCTCTACCATATGACCTGAGGTGAATGGTTGAATGAAAGGTTAGAAAGCAGGCAACATCAAAAGATTATAGAATATAACAGGGTGGCTGGATTACACTTGACTTGTTTTGTTTTGTAATCCGTAGCGCATGTTACCACTGAGCAATGTTGCGCCCAGCTCCATATCCAGCATTGCTGGACACAGAGCTGGAAAACTTTGGATCAGGTAGAAAAGGCAGGCAGGTGATCAGCCCACTTGAATGAGCATCACATTTTTAGGTGTTGCCCTATTTACTGTTGCCTTGGTGGTAAACCCCTCAGCTATAAGAAAGCTGAGCAGATTTTACCACATAAGGCGATTACACTTCATATGATATTATTTATAGAAATTTTGTTGTTGTCTACCAACGTTTCTCTAAGTCCCAAGATGTACATTACTTGAATCTTTCAAATGATCATTTTTGTATAAAATCTGTAACCTTGTTTGAAAGGAAGCTCTGTATGTATTGAATACCAGGTGCTAGTTGCTTGTATCAGTCCCAAGTACACAGCCTCCCAATTGTGTCACCGAGAGCTTTGTCTGGCCGACATGTTGCACAAACCCATCATCCCTGTGATGATAGAGACAGTGTGTTGGCCTCCACCCAGCGCCATGGCCGTCATATTGGCACAGCTTCTCTTTATTGACATGAAAGGTAAGTTACACTTCTAGTACCGTTGTGAACATTGACTCACCACACTGTTTTATTGTTCACAGAGTTTTACTGTCGTTTTCTCGTTATCAATCTGGTTCGTCTGATGAGAATAGATTAAGTTATGGGATTTTATGTAGAAATGGCCTTTGTTATCTGTTTATTGACCTTGATTATGATTTTTACTGCGCAGTGTATTGCTCATGTTGTCAATAAAGAGTTTAGGACACTTTGGGCTGATTACCTGCTTGTCTGAAATTCTTTGATCCAGAGGGATTTCCAGCCCTGTGCAGCCATGCTTGGTGGTCGGGGTGCCTGGATTCATACTGGGTATCTTGTGTGCCTTTTTATGGCTGGACATGGGGTTGGCCCCAACATTGCAGCTTACTTTCCCAACTTTCAACAAAGAATTTGAGATTTTTTCTCTAAAACATGTTACAATTGGATATCTGTAGTTAAAGATGAATTTATCTTTTAGATCCTTTAACATGATAGTATGTTCACGAAAGAAAATACATTTTCACTCATTGATGTTTCTACCACATCATTGCAGGCATAGGTGGTCATGGAGGATGTGGAATCCATGCAGATCTCAATGACAAATACAAAGAAGTAGTCCACCAGGTGTCACTCTACGCTGAACCTGACTTGACTCCATGTGTCGACACCACTGTTGTCAAATGCTCAGAGCCACATCACATCCGATCGGAGAGATTATCTGATCGTTTATCCGGTTACAGAACCAGTATGAGCTCTCTGAGCGAGGTAGATTTTCAGCGACAGACAAGTCATTACGATTCCTCCTTGGATGTTATGCTGTCTCGTTATGATGAAATTCATGAAAACTCAGGGCAACAAAACACTAACAGCACAACCAATTCTAGACAACGTCGCCAAAGCTTGAATACCGTTCCCCAAGCCAATGTCCAAAAATGTGCTGTTTGCCAGATTTTGTAAAATATGTTGTTATTCGTCTCATCGTGTTTTGAGCATTCCTCTTTCGCTGCTATTATAGTTCAACCAGATTGTGTGGGTAGTTTTTGGGGGGTTTTGTTCATTTTCATGTTGATTTTGTTAACCTTTTGTTGAACATTGTTTACAGATGATATTGTTACTGCTTTTTATTCCTTGTTTTTTATTAAGAAGCAAATGTTTCTTGATTTTTCCTTTATTACAAATTTATAAATATAAGAATTGTATAATATATATGATTAAAGGGTAAGAGAGAGAGAGAGAAAGAGTTTGTGTGTGTGTGTGTGTGTGTGTGTGTGTGTGTGTGTGTGTGTGTGTATATATGTGATAGAGAGAGGGGGTTAAAGAAGGGGAAAAACAGGGAGAGAGAGAGACAAGGCATTGATTTCTTGCATTATTTAGAATTGTAACCTTGACTTTCATGTGGTCAATTTATACCCCAACACATCACTTTTCACATGAAAATAATGCATAAACACAATGTTATTCACGAGTGATTTTGTGTTGACTCTGGCAGATTATAACAGTAACAGTAACAGGAGTGAAAAACCCTAGATAACTCACTTTCTCTGTTTAACTCCTCCTGCACTTTGCAGTTTGCAGGCTCCGGAGAAGGTATTAGTCAAGAAAAGTTCTTGCTCTTGAGCTTACAAGTTACTCTTTAAATCATGCATTAGCCTTGCAGGCTTATGCTGTCAATTTAGGCCACTGCTACAGCCAGGTCCATAGTTGTTGGTGCATGCTGAGTGGCCCTAAAACTAAATGACCCTATCTTGGTCCTCTTCTCATCTTTTTATGTTTCGGTGTCTCTGATCTGCTTTTGTCTGTATCGGAGCCTGCACGAATAATTCAATATAAACATGTTGTGGGAAGACACTCAAGAAAGGTTTGATATTTCAACACTTTATAATTCCAATTACACAACAGGCTGATTTCCTGCTTGTAGCATTTGCACTCTATATTTAGGGAGACATAGTTGTTGGGATGTGTGTTGTGCACATAGAGGAACTCAGGTTCGATTTTCTATTACTTAATTGTTTGATATGATATTTTATGTATATTTTGTATATTTCCTTGTGGAAATGCTCTCATGTTAGTGTTAATGTTTATATAATTACTTTTTATGTTCAAAGTGAAGATCAAAATTAACCAATATGATTTTGTATAACATGCAGGTTGTATGTTACTGTTTCAAATTTGTAAATGTTAATACATTGTTATTAGTTAGATGGAAGTCTGTGGACTTTGGATTTCAAATGTTTTTATATATTATTATTTTTAGCAAAGAGACAATGGGTATTATTCTATCAAACATATCATGTATTCTTCAATTCAGACAAACACTTTCTTTAATAATAATAATAATAATAATAATAATAATGTACACTTATATTGCGCAACGCAATCCTCTTGGGAGAGAGGCTCTGGGCGCATTACAGCTACTATGGAAAAACAAACATTCGTACCCTCCACCCCCTCACACACACACACCCACACATATAACAACAAGTGCACGTACCCACTCCAAAATTAAATGAATAAATAAATGGGGAGAATAATAGTACTCATCTAGTGTTTAGAAGTAGTATATCGAGAAGAAGTGGTTTTCAGGTTCTTTTTGAAAGATTCTATGGACTGAGCCTTTCTTAGCTCCAGCGGGAGGTCATTCCAAATGATGGGTCCAAAATGGGCAAAACGCCTGTCACCGGCTTTATGTTTGGTGAGAATTTGCCTGTTATAATTATAGGCTATTTTCTTTTGTACCGGTCGACAGAAAATATATGTTTCGTCATCTTTTTTTTTTTTTTGAGTTTGGCACCCAGCCTTCCTGAACCCGCAGGGGACCTGGCCAGACCCCTCTAATACTACTACCGGCCCTCTGTAGAGTGCCCGGAGAGGTGGGTTGACTTTGAACCCCAGGAGCTAGATGGCTGAAACTCACCAGGCCCCTCCTCCAGTCCCTCCTGTAGCCTCCCATCGGGAATCGACCTTACAGCTGCCTGGACCAACACATCTTGTATATTGGTATGCAGGTACATTACACCCACTTTCCAGGAAAAGGTTATAAAATATGTTGCCCTGGAAAGGGTTAACTCGACCACAACAGTAGATTAGTGGTGGGTGGGTTTGCACGTCTGGATTGTTGAAAAAGTTACAACTAAGAGAAGTTCTTTTATTTTATTTTTTCGTTCACCCTGCTTCATTGTACATTAGAAATAGTATCAACTTAAAACTATAAGTTTCTTACTGAATATAATTTTTACACACAATTGGCATTTAGTCACATTTGTGTGTGGTGTAATGTAGTGTAATGTATTGTATCATAATAGTTAATCAACCATTATACCTATAATATGTACTATTTATAAATCTATATATAGAATCTACGATATCTGTGATAGACCATTTTGTCAACCAGGGAAAAAAATTTGAATGTGCTTTCCTTCTGGAATCTCACTTTTTAACAAATCATTTATAAACGTAAACCAGATTACATTTTTTATTTTAAAGCAAATTATCTTTTTGATAATATTATGTACTGAAATATTATTTTTGCTGTTTTTAAGAGCTCCCACTGTCCATTGGTACAAGCTCCTTTTTCTTAACTCATTATAAAGATATGAGTGAAAATCCTTTTTTTTTATCTGAAACAAAAGATCTGAAATATACTAGATGTCAAACTTTTTTTTAAAAGTCTTGTTCCAAGGGCAATTTTTGACAATAACCAATGCACCCTGTTGATTGAAACATTATATTCTGGTAGTCTTAATCTTGAAAAATGTCATTGGATAGAAAACATTGAAATTGATTCTTTCAAAATGAGTTTGACTTTAAATTTCTAGGGGGGAAAGTTTTCTTAAAACTCCAGAAAACAGCATTTGCCTGGGTTGATTTTTAAAAAAAGTTTACATTGCATTGTTTGCTCTTGTTAGATTTGAATTGACTTGGGTGCGAAAATTTTGAAACTACTCAGAGAAAAAAAAGCATTAGTTGGGAACTTGCTTTCTTCGTGAATCTCACTTATTAAATGTCTTCATTTAAGATTATTTTGTTCCTATTATGAAAGACAGAATCACAAGTTTTTAAAATCCACTTTAATCCTATTTTCAAGACAAAAATGTAACTGTTTTCCCATCATTATCTGTTTAAGTTTAATGAACCAAGGGCCTCAATGTCAGGACCAGAAAATAATTTTGAAAATGCACCCTAGCACGGATACAACGAACATGCATATAACGAAACGAATTTCTGTTTCAGATATTTTTGTTATAATATGCATTATCATTATCCATTGACTATATAGCAAAATAAATTTTGCTGTCCCTGAAATTTTGTTATATCCGTGCTAGAGTGTACACTGATGCCTGGAGAAATATCCAGCTATGTAGTAATAAAGTTCATCATATTTTTGGTTGATAAAACCACTACTAAGTACAGATTGTGACTTACTAATTCCGGATGACATAAGATGTTGACAATTCATGCACACTTTTATAAGTTGAATGGATAATGTAATAATGAAAATTGGGCCGGGGGGGGGGTGCTAAACCGGTCCACACTCTTTCCTTTGTCTTCTATCCCCCTCACCAATCGTCCCCACTCCGATGGAGCTTTCTGTTCTTGTCCTGGAATGAGATGATCCGGTTTTGCTTGGGATTTTGGGTCTCTTGCCGGGTGGAAATATTCAGTTGTATTCTTATTTTTTTGTTTTTTTGAGAGAAGATATTTTTTCTCATGTAAATCATCTCTCTTTATAGTATTCATTACTGTATATTTTACTAATTGAGTATATCCCTTCTGCAGGGACTGCCTGAGTGAAACTGTTTCGATCACCCCAGACCGGGACAGGGACTGACTGATCTGCTGGAATCTACTTCTGTTCTATTATAGGTGCTTGTGACCCATGAGTGTTGCAGGCGCCTCTTCATAAACCTTTGTTTGAAGCCGTATGGCGGGCACTGAAATGACCTTTCTGTGTCGATAGAGCCCTAAAACTAAAACAGCAACAAGCAAACAAAATTGAAAATTTGTACCAATTGAAATCGTGTTTTTCATAGAAATATTTTTGCAGATAAATGATGACAAATCTTCATCCGATATTCAAGGCCAGTATCAAGCTATATTTTAAAGTCTTTCATTGTAAATCATCTCATTATTTAATAACCCTTTGAGAAATGTTTTGGATAAGAAATATGAACTTGAAAATTTTTTCTCATGTTATTATTATAATGGTGTACTATAAAAACCTAGTTAATGTTGATAGGCAATGTTTTGTACATTCCAGTGTGTTGTTTATTTATCACAAACCATTGTTTGATGAAGACTTATTCTGCTGTAAACCTTTTTGCTAACCTCTGACTCTTGACAGTTACCTTTTTTGATGAAATAAATCTGCAGTTTATACTGAGTGACTCTTTTCCTTTTGGTAGTGTCCCTAATTTCTTATTTTTAAAAACTTATGTGAATGGCGTGAAAAAACCTAGTTTGAGGCTGTTGCGTGTAGATGAAAAATATCTGTTAGTATTAGGCAGGCTTGGGTTGCGGAGTGAATTTGAGGCGCGACGCCAGGCCCCAATCCATTGGAATGTGCGTGTTGGGGGCCTATAATTAGAGATCGTCCAAAAAGTTTTGGACATCATACATAGAATGAACAAAGAAAGTTTTGATGCTTTTCTGCAACTAGTGTGACCTTTGATTACTTTCCAGGATACGAATTTCAGATAAAGACAACTTGTTTGAAGTCTTTTAGCGTTTTATTGTAAAGTAGACTTACTTTCAATTTGTCCAATTGACAACATCCATGATCAGTCAGTCAAAAAAGTTAAATGCACATGGGCAAGTTCATTCACAGGTACCGTAGGTGTTAACTGTGTAGCAGCATACTATTATTATTATATTTTTGTGTGTATGAACAATTCTATTAAATCATGGAGTGGTAGGTTTCTCAATTTTCCAACTGGAACAGTCCAATCATTCATCAACAGTTGAGTTGAACTCTGTGCCCTGGAACAAATTTTCTTCCTTTAATTTCCAATGGCCACATTTCACTTTTCTTGGGCGATAGTTGAGTTCTAGTTAGTACAGTAGGGGCCTTAGGTATGGACAGGTAGACTGTAGAAATTTATCAAGATTAAAGCCCTGTCGGGGTCCCAGTGGCGTAGGGGCACAGTTCTCGCTTCTGAAGCTAAAGGTACCAGTGCAGGTTCGATTCCCGGCAGCAATGCCTGATATTTTTCTCCTTGAAACTCAGTGAAAACCTATATGCCACTCCCCTGATCCCATTCAGGTAGGTGGGATCAAAGAACCTAGTCCTATCAGAGACAAGACGATAAACTCAGGAGGTCCTGTGTGCATGTTAAAGAACCCTCATTAGTTTAAAATCGATAAGAGTAGGCCGCAAAATTACAGTAGAATTACCTTAAACCGAAATTTTGGGGACCTAAATCATTTTGGTTTAGAGCAAGTATGAAACGATACAAAGACAAAAGAAGAAACTCGTACAATTTATCAAATTTCTTTGCGGTTCATGGTATTTTTCGGTTAGGTAATTCTGTAATTCCTACCACAAAAGTCATATAGTGGGTTGATCACCTGCTTGGCTTAATATCTTCATCCAAAGAAATCCAGCCTCATACATAGTGCTGGCCCTACACTGTAATGGTAAAAGTAAAAGGGAATTGAATAAGAAAGAAGACCTGTCCTCTCCAATTGACAATATAAAGGAAGATTTGAAAGAACTTAACCTGGACAAAGAAGATGTTCTTGATAGAAAACTATGGAATTTTGGCAATCAAAATGGCAACCCTGCTAACAGTGGGACAAGCTGAAAGAACAAGACAGTCCTGTCCATCTGCAGTGTCACTGGTGCAGGAAGCCTCAATAGACAGTTCGTCGATAACAAAACTGCAATTTAAATTTCATATACAGTGGAGTCCTGATAAAGTAAAGTCAAAAACGTGTGATGAAGATGAAGATCTAATGTGAAAGTGATAAGGATAAGAATCAGTCCTATGTGTTATGTCTGCATGTGTGTGTATGGAACAACAGGTGCGTTGCGCGTCTCGTCTGTGACCATGGACAGTGCGAGTCGATCAAAGAAAGACAGGTGTCAGTAACTGAGAATCGAGAATGAGACGATTAGCTGCTCTCTTTGTCTGTGGGCAGTGTGTTTTAATTAACACCCTCGAGTACACACCAAGCAAGCCCACACAATCTCTCTGAAAACTTTTGACTTTCACCATGCCGGTCAGCCACACAGTGTTGAAGCTGCTGCCCACGTTTGGGGTATTTAAAAAATAAGCAATTTTTAAGATACCAATCTTAACCTCTGTGCATAACTATTGTAATAGTGAATGGTGGTCATAAGGCAATATTTTTATACTTCATATTTTTTAAATATAAAGTAGCCTAACTTGCAACAGCCTCACCATACACGCATATATTCAAGCAATGCATTCCACTTTAGACAAATGCCAAGAAAACAGCAATACTCAGTACTTAAATTATATATAAATTCAATTTTTTTAAAAATATGCTTCAGAAGTTCTTGTGTCGAAAATCATATTGAAAAAGTCAACAGGCTCACTCTGTTCATTGATATTGTCAAACAGATGTAACCCAGAGTGTCCTGCAAATCCATCTAAACACTCAGTCCAGTCATTATCAGTTAAACCAATGGTTCTACCCCTTTTGTCTCTACTTTGAGTGCCACGCCCTCTTTTTCTTCCTTGAGTGGGTGTGGCAGAGGGTCCAGGGTCAGAATCACCACTAGACTCATCTGAATCTATCCCTTCCGGTATTTCCGTACGGCTCAAGTCATAATTTTGGATGATATAATCATCATCATCATTGTCCGATACATCAATATCAGACCCATCATCTCAAAATTCAAGCTCTTGAAGAAGTTACTGCAAAGCCCCTTCATTCCATTTTGACGTGATGTTGACAAAAAAATTTGTATACAAAAGATCTAGGTCTAGACGAAGCAGAAAAATGACTACGCAAATGTGGTCATTGCAGTTATAAAATCGCTACCATGGTTGTCAATAAAAAAAATTAACGTTTTGTGGTTAGATAACAGAACCGCAACATATGCGATGACAGCAGCCAGTCTTGATTTGTTTTGTGATTTCAAAGTCACACTAACCAATGTATGAAAATAAGCAACACGTTTATATCAAATATTTTGTCACTTGGCCCAAGCATTGTCTTGTACTACTATGACATATGCCATTGATAGGAATTGAACACAAACCCTTGTCAACACCAGGATTTGAACCCAAGACTAATGAAGCGGATGCAATTGTCCGATTTGATCACAATGTACAAAAAATTATTTTCCTTTGATCACTAAGAGTAATAGGCAGCAGGTCAATGTGCATTTGAGTATTCCTAAAATAAGGCTCACAATACAGGGTCTGCGCTTAACTTCCCTTTGGAAATAATAATAATAATCTTTATTTATCCCTGTTGGGCATTTTGTCCTTAAGCAGACAAATGACAAAACTGGATCGGACACTGTCGTTTCATGAAAAATGGTGAAAAGTACTAATCCACTGTTGGTCTTATTCGCCCTTCTTCATGAAAAGGGCAGGACACTGGACGGCTCAAGCAGCTTACTTTCCAAACTTTCTCCTCACATACACAAAGAAACAAAAGTAGAACTTTGCTTTAGAGCAAATGTATTGTGATTGACAAAACATGAAATAAAAGACAATGAAATGGGCAATTTAGTGTCAAGTTTACAACAATAATTGTAATGAAATTTACAATGAGTTAGTAGCAATGCATTATCAGTTAAGTGAAATGTTACCAAAAAAAAACCCCAACCCAAAACCAACAACAACAATCCTGGCATCCAAGACGGTTTCCATGTAAATTTCACTTTATGTGCACACTTCCTTCACCTAGAAGAGAAAGAAAAAATCACCAAATTACAAATGTAAGCTGTTAACAAGTGGGCGAAAATTCATTTAAATAATACAGAGTGATGCAGTAGCCGAGGGATTTTTTTCTCTCGGGTTTTTCTAATGTATGGTGAAGACTTGCCAACAACCTTTTGTTACCGACCAATTATTTCATATTTTTGACAAATTGTATTCATTTGATTTTTTCAAGAAAAAAATCAAATCTTTAAAACACTTCATCAGTAGCTTAAAAAAAGGCCATTTTTCATTCTGTGAACCAACAATTTTATGCGTAAGGGCTAGGTCGTTCAGTGTGACCGTTGTCTTTGTACGTCCACACTAAAACTAGTGAAACCTCGTTGCAATATCCGACACATGCATATTGAAACAAATCATCCTCACACTCCCATATCAATGACCAAAATGTGCATCAAAATACACAATTTTATACTGGTTGGCAAGACTGGTGATCCCAGATATGCCAATTTTCCTGAAACTGGAATCAAAAGACTAATGTTTGAGGTCCCAAGTCTACACTAGACATGTGAATAATTGTGTGTGCGTGTCCTAGCGAGCTTTCAACATAAGATTCTATCAAAGCCCATAGGCACATTGAAAAGTAAGAAAAGAAAATAAAATAGCTGCAGGACACGTAAAATGGACTATAAAAATCAGGCTCATATTGCCACAAGATGCCAAATCAAAAGGATTCCTCGATATTAACATAGTAATGGAAACTAGGTACGACTTAAATGATAATAGCCTTGTTCACAAACAGATCAGAACAATTGAAAAACGTTTTGACATCAAGAGTCACCAGTGATGATAACAAAAAATTGTCAAAAAAGAGGAACATTTTTGGTCAAACCAAAACATGCATGAAAACAGCCCTCACCCCTCTCCAGCCCCTATGCAAGCCTATCTGATCAAAAAGAAAAAGAGGAAAAAAAGGATTTCCGCCAATCGGCGGAAAATTATCATCACTGGTCACACAAATTGAGAAGCACATTGACACAATTCTGGTTATATCGTAAGACGATCTAACAGTGAGAAAAAGAGACCCTACCAGAAGTAACCTCCAACCGCCTGTGAGCCACACAAATACAAAATAGATTATATCCTCTGGTTTTTTTTTGCTGTTTTAGGACTATCGACACTGGTCATTTGAGCACCCGCCACACGGCTCCAAACAAATCAAAGGTTACTAGATTGCCACCCATAGACCACTAGGAAAGACGCGCAGTCCAAGAGAGAAGACAGAGCGAGATCAGACAAGATGCTACCCATGGACTACTAGACTAGGAATAACATAGTCCATGGGTTGCACCCCCTGTTGATGAACAGATGACCTATTTATATTACCACCTGGGGTCCCGGGGGGGGGGGGGTATATCATCTTTAAATCATCGTATGGTAATACCACCTGTAGCATGCAGATATTCAAAAGCTCTAGAGATTTGCTTATGCACACAAGATTTATTGTCTCCATCTGCGTATAGCAATGTTTATATGGGGTTCATGAGAGAATTCACAGCCTCACTCGTTTTTAACACCCAACTATCAAAAAAAAATATTTTAGTTGCATTTCAATACCCAGTAAAAAAAAAAAATAATCTTTGTTTACCTCAGCATGCCCATTCACTTTCTTCTCCGCCTTTTCTGGAGCATCACCACTGGCACTATCCTTGCAAATCTTTTTAGCTTCAATCTCTGTGACAACCTCTTCCTCAGGCTTCCTCTGTGAGACGGGAAGTTCAATACAGTTTTATAATAATGATAAAATCCATCAACTGTTGGCACACTTTTAACGCATTCATAAAGTCAACAGATTATGGATCTTATCCAGTTCCCTTTTACCATGACAGTGTAGGGCCAGCACCACGAGGCTGGATTTCTCTGAATCAAGCAGGTGATCAACCAACTGACCTTTGTGGTAGGAATTAATTTCGTCCGGACAGCGGCCTACTCTTATCGATTTTAAACTGCCAAGGGTTCTTTAACGTGCACACGGGACCTCCCGAGTTTATTGTCCGTCTCCGATAGGACTAGGTTCTTGATCTCACTTACCTGAATAGGATCAGGGGAGTGGCTAATAGGTTTTCACCGATTTTCAAGGAGAAAAATAACTGACAGTGTCGCTGCCGGGATTCGAACCCGGTACCTTTCGCTTCAGAGGCAAGAACCATAGCTATGCACCACTGGGACCCGGAAATTCCCCGTCAATGCCCATTTCGATGTCGTATTGTGAGTTATTTTTTCCGTGGGCTACAATTGCTAGCCGACACTGGCAATAGTACATCGAGGCTATCCATTGTATCGAGGGTAAACAATTAGTTGTCTAGTCAAATGAATGTAGCGTTTAAAAATTGTATTTTAAAACACTTTTGTGTTTGTAAGCAAGATGAGTAACACCTAGCCTCAAAACCACTCTGATTCTGACTATCTATATTATAACACAGTTAAGTCTATAGACTGGTCGATAAATGAGTGGCGAGGCGGATGAGATGTCTAGACGATGTTTTGAGGGACTGTGGAGTAGGTGATGGTTCTTGAGAAAGGAGGTCGAGTAAATACTCATTTCGTGTTTGTTTACATGCATGCAAAAATAGCAATGAGTTCCAAGCAAAAGTTTTAGTCATGGTATCATAGCCACATTTTTACTTATCAATTTGGGGGGCAAATCAAACTGATCAAACTGACATTAGTAGATTTGTCATTTGGACGTAATTATGATTTTTATACTGGCCAGTGTATCACTCATGGTGTCAATAAAGAGTTTATGACACAGTGGGCTGATCACCTGCTTGTCTGAAATTCTTTGATCCAGAGGATT
>JARBEQ010307268.1:5738-13238 GCA_030265355.1 Tritonia tetraquetra
CTCTCTCTCTCTCTCTCTCTCTCTCTCTCTCTCTCTCTCTCTCTCTCTCTCTCTCTTATTCACTCTTTGAAACTAGACACTTGATAAAATATTAAAACTAGTCGTGCGGTTCCATTACAGAGACCAGATAATTGGTCGTTTTTAAAAACACCCCAAGCAAACAAGGACTGTTTGTTTGTCTCACTTCGTACATGAAAACTTGTCGGGTATGTTAAAACACATTATTCATCTCTCTGGTCATCAGATATTTGTGTCTGTAATGTGTGGTATTTGTTATTCTCCTGTTCTTGTTGGATACAGATCCAAAGGTATATTTTACAGTGTTGCCCATTTCGACTCCTGGGGACTATTTTAGAGGCGGCAGCTCATATTTATAGAACTTGAACCCACATAGGCGTTTAAAACCCATGGAACACTGGACCTCCTGAACCATGTGCTAAAAAGAGTCCATCTCATACAGCAATTCACCTCGAAAACAAATTTCAACATAAATGTATGATATCGGTTGTTTATTGCTATAATACAATGTGAATTGTACATTGATATTTTGTTTACATTTCACTCAAGTATTGATACATTGATGATTTGTTCTGCGCATAGAGTATAGATATTGTTTATGAACATTAGATAAGAACACAATGCTGTAAAAGGCTTGTACAAGTACTTGAATATAAATGCCCAAACCCAGGTCTTCACACACTCGTTCAATATTCCCCACTTCCCAGTACTCCTACGAAGTTCGTTAACAAAGCTTCTCCAACTCTATCTCTCCCGAGGGTAGGACTGCCCCTTGTTCATTCCCCGGAGTCAGTCATGTTTACACCAACTTTTTCTGTTGATGTTGGTTATGCAATATTTGTATCTAGCACCTGAACTAAAACCCTTGATTCTATTTTTTCGATTTTGACACAGATTGGAATATCAACCTGCGTCACTTCCCATCAGCCATATGACTTATAAAGGGCCATGAAATCCGTGCAATGTACGTGTGTGTGTGGGGGGGGGGGGGGGGGCGTAGGCGTAGGTCCAAATCGAACAAGAAGTGGTGCTAAAGATACATTGAGATTCTAATTGCGCCCGGCGTTTGACCTCTCTGCACCAAACAGGGCACTTAACCCTTTCAATGTCACGTCAAGATAAAAATCCAAATATGAATGCGTTTAGTTCTTGCTCCTTTTTCGGGTTGTTTTCTTTGGCGTGATTTCATATAATATTTTTTTTAATGTCACGTCACGCCGTCCTGTTGTGCATTAAGAATGGCGTTACTGGTGTGGGATTAAAGTTGCCCAGGGGGCAAATATTGGAGACAATGGCAAGGTTTTTCACCTAACAAATGCCATATCACTGCATACATCCTGTGAGCACATCAGCTAATGAATGCCGGAAAGGTGACGGACGAGATCAATGATTGATTCTTTGCCGAGGCCATTTGACATTCACCGTTGCTTTTGTTTACTGTTGTGAATAGCAATATGTGCGTAGCCACGTGTCATTTTGAACCTTTCTTTGTGTTTACTCTAGATACCCCCACTGATGAACAGTATAGCAAAATGAAGTCAATGGGACAAAATTCATGTCATAACGTGGTTGTGCTATACAATTACACAAGAGCGCGTACTGTTTAGGAATCCAAAAATAAAAACGAAACCAGTCAGTCAAAGTAAAAGATGCCGTGTGGATGTGTTGTTAACAGTTGATTACGGGTATTCCATGTCCCCTAACTACGAGCAACGACGAGTGTCTATCCTGTAGGAACAGAAACAGCAACGAATAAACTCTTTTGTCTGTTTCCACCGCATCTTGTAACACATATAAAATGAACTTGTTTGATTAACAAATCAAGAGCAGTCTATTTTAGACCAACAAATTACATCCCTTTTATTTTGTTTATTCCATGTAAATATTGAAAATAGGGATTTTAATTCAAGGAGAAGAATTAAATTAGTAAGATGGCATAGACAAACACGAATGACCAAAGAGTCGGTACGTGTCTTACAATGAAAGAACAAATCCATCAGCAAAGACAATGAAGCAACAGAAGCAAGTTCAGATTCTGCACATAGAAAACAGTGTTTTAGTTATAATGCAAAGAAAACAAATTGTAATAGAACTGATGCATTTATCATGGGCGTAATTAATTAACTTAAAGGTAAAAACGGAGAAACACAAACAAAGAAGCATTACAAAGAAAAGAAAGTAAGGAGGAAATAGAGAAAGAAAAGGAGGAAATAGAGAAAGAAAATACCAGTGATCTGAATATCTTTGTGTTTTTAAGATCACTCTGACACGGCATATTATGATATTATTATGTAATCACTTAGCTTTGAAATCTACATTAACAATCAAACTATTTCTTTCTAAAACTACACGTTTCTTGACTACTCATCATTACGCCCTTCAGGTTACAAAGTTTTGTGCCTTCCAAAATAGACCGTGATCTCTCCCCTCAATATCTTTACATCTTTGCATTCAATTAATGTAGTCATGAATCATGCGCTATAGACATGCTATGTATTATTAATATTATTATTATTATTATTATTATTATTATTCATATTATTATTATTATCATCATTATTATTATCATTAATATTATTATTGTTATTATCATTAATATTATTATTATTATTATCATTAATATTATTATTATCATCATCATTATTATTATCATTAATATTATTATTATTATTATCATTAATATTATTATTATTATCATCATTATTATTATCATTAATATTATTATTATTATTATCATTAATATTATTATTATTACTATTATTATTATTATCATTAATAGTATTATCATTATCATCATTATTATTATCATTATTATTATTATTATTATTAATGTATCTATTATTCATTTTCTATTTAATACAAATAATTGTATGAATTGATACATTGTAATAATTGATATACTTTGTTTGTTGGAGCAAACTCCATTAATATACCACAAAGCAGTGTTGGGGCCAACCGCACTTTCAGTCGTGAAAGGAAAACAGGATACCCAATATAAATGCAGGCACCCCGACCACAAAGTATTGGTGAACACAGGATTGGAAATGCTATGGATCAAAGAATTTGACAAGCAGGGGATCTGCCTACTGTGTCCATAACTCTATTGACACCATGAGCAATACACTGAGCAGTATTAATCATAAACAAATTAATGTAGCCCTTGTGGCCACCCCTCAGCAGCTATAAAAGAACTGGGAGAATTGGCCACTTTGGGCGCGTTGATGTTAATATACGTCCTCAAATATTCATAAATTAGGTTCACCCAGTAAATGCCTTGTTCAGATATTCATTTATCTCAACATCTTTCCCTAAGGTATTGAAATAGCAGTCTAGAGACAGTTTCGCACCCATGGAATTATTATGCGTACTCAGTCAACTGTTTTACTTCCTTCTAATCTTCCGGCCGTCGGCCCGTGGGCAGCGGGGGGAATCAGGCTTGATTAAGCATCTCCGGGCGACAAAATAAGATTCGAGGGTAGGGAAACAAACTGCTGTATCCCGAGATACCATAGTGTGCATGCCAACAGGTTAATTTCTATTTTTAAAAACTTCTTGAATTTGAAAAAAATTGACAGCAAGACCTATTTCATTATTAAAAACAATTGTTTCATGCCAAATATGGGAACAATTCCATAGAAAATCAAGAATTGTTTGCTTATCCATAAAAATGGATACCTGCACTAGTTTGCTTCCCTACGCCCCATGTATTCATTGCCAACATGAGTGACCAAACTGTTACAGTAAATCAAGCATAAAAGGGTGTCGGTCCTGTCGTCGTTCTGTTTTATTACCTCCCTTGAAATCACTGGGTCGGGACGACCTGCTGTAGCGCGTGTTACATAACCAACCCTTGTTAAAAACCCGGACGTGGAATCATTAGACATCGAAGACAAGTGCATGAACAGAAACATGTTCTAGGCTACTCGATACATCGTAATTGGATATCTCGATTATTTTAACAGACGCGGAGTGTGGAGAGTATCGGACGTGACGATAGGGTGTGAACCTGTGAGAAAACGCGGTAATCTACGATATGTTGGGGAGTAATTGGATCGATGGAATTTCCGTGACCCCTGCCCTTACGAGAAGTATCCTGGCTGCGTATTGTGGAGTGGTATGGACCAGAGTCTGCAAATGACGTCTGAAGTCTGGCCACTCTCATACCTTTTGTTTTCGTTGGCCCGATTCCAAATATCGTTAGTGTGGCGGGTGAGATAAAGGTCTCTTGTGGCCGAGTGGTCAAGCACTGACCAAAAAAGAACTGGTTTTTATTCCCTGGGGTATATTTTCTTTGGTGTGAGGTGAAAGATTAGGTGATGGAAGAAACAAAAGGAGTGGAGTGATGCCTAAAGTCAGCAACCTTGCTCTCTCTCTCTCTCTCTCTCTCTCTCTCTCTCTCTCTCTCTCTCTCTCTCTCTGTCTCTCTCTCTCCCCCCCCCCCTCTCTCTTTCTTTTTTTGGGTTGTAACAAAATACAATTTGGGATGGGCAGCGTTTTCTCGTAGTGTAGGCAAAACAGTTTACGGGGGCGTCGGTGGCAGAGTAGCTTTGTCACACGAGGCGAGATGGGGAGGTTAGGGATTCGATTGCTGCCCCGGATGATTTTTTCCCTCGTAGATCTTTCAGAATTTACCAGACTGCGCTGAATAGCTTCAACCCATTTAGGGTCCCCTTCGAGATAGCATTCTTCTCCTCCTCCCCCTCCCTTCTCCCCTTCTCCTCCTCCTTCTTCTTTTTCTTCTACTTCTTCTTCTCCTACTTTCTCCTTCTCCTCCTTCTCCTCCCCCTTCTTTTCGCCTTCTTCTTATTTGTTTAGTAACTTGAAAAAAAAACAAATACACTTAAATGATGAATACCTGGTATGTAAGAATTTCATAATTTAAGTGCATTCTCATCCGACCAGATGATTGCTATTCAATATTGTCATGTGTAAGCCCAGCCAGACTACAGGAGGAAGCCAATTTCGAATTATTTTTTGTCCATATTTCGAAGATGAGTCGATTACCTTACATCATGTTCTCGTCAATCATTGATGTTGATAATGGTTTTTTTCCTTCCTTTTTTCTTCTAAGACGGAATGTGTTGTTTTTTTTTTGTTTTTTTAAAAATTACACTCGAGATATTAGGGTTATAATAATAATAGTAATTGTAATAATTATGATAAAAATGATAATGATTATAATGATAATAATGACAATAATAATGATGATGATAATTTTGATAATAATGATAATACACTAAACAGGCTTTCCAGGATAGTCGGTCTGTGCATGATTCGATTTGTTGTAACATTTATTGTTCTCTCTGAGAAAAGATAACATGAGGCCAATCTGGACTAACGATTTAGGAGTCATTGATTTCAAAATAAACAATGAAGTCGAACATAAGATGCTGCAGCGCTGCATCGGACTCCATAAGCTAACGTAAGCTAACATTTTCTAGACTGGTATCTGTTAGTAAAAGACGTGCATGCTAAAAAAAAATGTTTAGAAAAAAAAAAGAAACAGAAGTAAGAAAAAAAACCACAGTATGTTGATATCTCTTTTGAACTTATCTCGCCAAATTGTCCCCCCACCCCCCACCCCCAAAAAAGAACGTGGTATGTTACAGTTCTCATTCATTCATTTCAGCGCTTCCTCCTGACTCTCTCCATCTTTCACATCGATATATTGTTTTCTGTCAAGCATTCCCTTTCATCTCTCTCCTAATGGCAGTGCTAATTCTTCTTATTTTTTGTCCTTTTTATTTTCCAAATACCGAGTCATCAATCTTCAAATGCTTGAAACAGCTCTACTAAGAAAGCTCATTCTCTTCCGCACAATTACTATCCATGCCAAATTCCTACATGTCTACCCTTAGGCCCAGTTCCCACTGGAATAGGGCTCGGGGCTGGATACAAATAATTAACTAACATTCAGAAAAAAAGATTTTGCTGGGCCCACCGTGTCTGGATTTGCGCCAGGTTACTCCCAATCCAAGATTGTCACTGTATTTTGTACAAAGCTACGGCAGTCACGACGAAGTGCGAGTTTTGAAGTACGATATACAATTTTCATATCGATACCTGACTCTTTCTATAGAACAAAGTGCAGAAAATCAATATCAAAATATCGAAATCAGAAAATCAACTGAATAGACGTGGCGATACTTTCGCTTTTCGAGAGATCTCCCCAGACCTGGAGCCCCGCATTAGTGGAAACTGGGCCTTCGAGCTTTTTTCCATAATCAAGCGTTTCACAGTGGCCATGTCCAGACACACTCACGCACAAGAGCAAAATGAAAACCTTTGTTTGTTCAAACCCCATTAATACCGCTGAGAAGTGTCGAGGCCAACCCCATTTTCAGCAATAAAAGACGCACACGATGCAAGACATGAGTGCAGGCACCTTGACCACCAAACATGGCTGAACACAGGGTTAGAAATTACTGTGGATGAAATAATATTAGACAAGCAGCTGATCAGCTCACTGTGTCCACAACTCTTTATTGACATCATGAGCAATACCCAGCAATAACTATAAGGCCAATGAACAAAATTAATGTAGCCCTTGCGGTCACCCCCAGTTATGTAAGAACTGGGAACAATTGCCACTTTGGGCGGTGGATGAAAACTTGAAATTTGTAATCAACCGGATTGCTATAGATGAGACCTTTATTGTTATTTCAATCCTAGAATTAGAAGAACTACTAGTCATAATGTGGAACAGCGTCTTTTCTAATATAGAAGTTCTCCATATCACATAATGTGCCCCCTCCTCCCACCTTTATTATTTTACCTCATCGGGCCTTAAGCGATAATAATACGTACCTTGTGATACAAAACGAGATTCAACTCTCCACGACCACCGCCTAATTTGCTGTCGCTTAATAACATTGTTTGTTTGATCGAACCCCATTAATACCCCTTAGCAGTGTTGGGACCAGCCCTGTGTTCAACCATGAAAGGCGCACAAGATACCTGCATATAAACACCCAGGCACCCCGACCACCAAACACTAACTGGAAACACAGCAGGACAATCTTTGGATCAAAGAAGTTCAGACAAGCAGGCGATCAGTCAACTGTGTCCTTAACTCTTTGCCTGCACCATGAGCAATACACTGAGCAGTATCACTCAATGACAGGCCAATAAACCATACTTTAGCCCTTGTTTGTACATCCTCAGATAGTATTGATAAAAGCTGGGCGGTTCTACCAAAAACTACTTGAAAACATTATATTTTCCAATGTTCTTGGATTGCGTGTGAGGTTTTTTTTTTGTATATCAAATCGTTAATCGAATGTTGGGGCCAAACGATACTCATCCCAAAAGGCACACAAGACGCTGACCATCAATTTAAAGATTTGTTTTCTTACTACCAAACATGTTTAGAAATAGAGTGATTGCGTACCGCGTGACATTCCTTGAACCCTTTTAGCTCCAATAATGTAAAGAAAAAAAACCCCCAAGAAATATTATGGCGTTGTGATGTCTGTCAAAAGT
>JARBEQ010307379.1:0-16894 GCA_030265355.1 Tritonia tetraquetra
GATCACCTGCTTGGCTTAATATCTTGATCCAGAGAAATTCAGCCTCATAGTGCTGGTCCTACACTGTAATGGTAAAAGGGAATTGGATAAGAAAGAAGAAAGAAAGTACCTCACATTTAAGTTTTAACTGATACTAATATGCTAGCAACATTCTTTGACATGCACAAAAAAATGGAGCAATGGTTTACACCATTTAACAAAGAATTTTGACGAAAATAAATCTAAAATACACATTAGCATATTAGGAGATAAAGATATAAAAAGTAAAATTGGGGAGAAAAAAAGAATAGAGAATGAGAAAGGCAATAAATGAGTTTTACACACAGATTATACTGACAAAATCTTAGAAAAACAGTAGCCCACTATACATACCTTGTATCAGTTGCAGTTAAAAACAAGGGCTACCAGATGGTAGAGACCCAAAGGTAAAAAAAAGGCTAAGGATAATAAATCATTTGTTAATACTCACAGGGCTGTAGAGTTGTGCTTGTTCTGTCAATAGTTTCCCTCTCATTGTAGCAAACACGGAACCTTCCTCTACATCCCCCTCTTACAATAAAGACTCTGCCGTTCACAAGAAAATTTACTTTTTCCTCACACACACTGCCAGAAGTTACTCTGAGAAGTTTAATGGAAACAATCCTTGCAAACCTTCCATTGGTTCCCCGAATTTTTTGCCTGGTTTTTCTCCGTATAAGGAAGATTTTGCAGTTGTCTGGTGATTTAAAAAAATAATTTTCAGCCTCTTCAACATTCCCCAGCATCTTTTGTTTGCAGTGTTTTCTGGGTTTTCATTTTTTTATTTTTTTAATGTGACCGCTCTTGACAGAGCAGAATATTAGTTGAATTTGCTTTTGAGATAGCAACATACAAAAAATCCATCATTGGGTCAATAAAATGATGTACTCAATATGCCCACTACCTTCGCTCTGCAATATCACAGCAGCTGTTCAACCTATCAGGATCAATTACGTATCATTGGAAAGATCATTGCTGCCCTTAGTAATGATACCAATGTTTCTAAATGTATAAATTTCAAATTATGTTCCTCTTTATCAGAACTGGTCACACTTGAAAAGCAAATAACATTTACAATACCACAATTACATAAATGTAAAAAACTTATTGAAATGAAAAACATATGCAGTGTTAACAGCACAATCAAATATACAAATAAACATGCTAACTTACAAAATTTACAACAGTCAATAAAAAAAATAACAACCTGGCTCTGGTGTTGTTAAAGTTGATTCGGTGGTGGTGGTCCCCCTTTCCAGGTAACACACCCTGATGACGGCCGAACATCCCAAACTTACTCTAATTGCAGATTCAGACACACGGAACAGTTCTCCCCTTATACATGGTACTTGAGACAGCTGATTAACTACAGTTGCATTCACAATTTCTACAGGCCGGCCATTGCCATCAGTAATTAGCTTTCTATTTATTGTGTCTGAATTACTTATAAGTCGTACTCTCCTGCACCTAGGCACTGTGAGAACAAAAAAATTAGATAAATGCAATAATCACTTATGACAAGTATAACTATATAATCTACATCTTGCAGTGGAATTAGTGGAATTCACAGGGGGGGTGTCAGTAGACGATGGTGGTGATAGAATACGTCAAGAGGTGACACACAGAGGCACATTTCTTTGCCAACTAGACTATTTCTAGCAATCTGAACATAGTGTTAGATATAGAAAATCATATGCTTGGGAAGGATACACATCAGGGAAATTAGCTTTTTTTCTTTCTAACGCGCGAAAAAAAATAGGGTCATAAAATATCTGTCAAATTTATGAAAATATGTGTGCCTGCATTTTAAATTCTGGTCCTTTAGATGGATTATAGTTCTACTTTATGGATTACTAGAGAAATGGACTCATATTTTCCTGAGAAATAACCACAGGTGAAAATTCTTTTAAAAAATTATTATTCTGTACTTTCCTTCTCCCATCCCCTTTTTATTTTCCTGATAAGCTCTGTCATGATCATAAGTGTATTGCTAGTTCATCTCCATTCAAATTGATACCAAATGAATGGGTATTTACAATAAAACCAATAACATAGGGTGCCTGATATTTGGATATTTCCTCAGTTTAAGGGTTGATCACAAAGAATGAGAGCAAAGAGAATAGAAAAAAGAATCTAATTTGCCACTGTTGGACATGACACAAGCCCTTGCATAGAGAAGTGGAAAATCTCTCATTTCCCCATATCGTGTGCTAAGAGGTTACACAACAGGTTGTATATCCCTGATTATCAGGGTCAAAGTCTGCACCTCCACACCACTTATGTAGGTGTTTTTCAGATGAAAGACATACTGCAGTTGACAGCTCACGACATGGATTGCTGGTGGCATAATAAAACAGAAACTTGACCTCTCTAGCAAGAAGGGTCGCAGACATGACAAACACTGAGAACTATGTGGGAACCTTCCTGTGGTACATGCTACGCTTCTCACCAACCCAACCCACACTCATCCTGTGTCTTCTATCTGTTTTCTACTTTCTCCCTCTTATCACTACATTCCTCTTGCACCCTCTTACAAGTCCTTCTCCACTTTCCTCTCTATGGGTGTAAATAGGCAAAGATGCAAGGACCATTGCACCACAGTTTGGAAGTGAAGCAGACTGGTGATGAGGGTGTGTGTCAAAAAATGAGGTGTCTGACAAACTATTTAGACAAGGAACTTTCCTGAAACACCCCAACTCAACACAGCACAGAAGAAAGACATGCAAAATAATTAACTACACAAAAAAAAAAAAACAGTAAAAGAATATGTGGTCATATGACAGCAAAAAAGAGTATGGCATGACAAAACTAAACATGAAAGGTGAAACCAATCAACTTGGAAGAAAACACCAGTCAAGAATGAATTTCTAATTCCACATGCTCCTGTACACAAACGCTTGCTCTTTCAGTGACTACACCTACAAGAACAGGAGACTCTAACTCATTCAATTAAAATCAACAATTCACAACACTCTACACTAATAAAGCTCAATGAAAAAAAGATGCAGTAGTGCATCCTGCTTGCAGCCAAAGGATTTACAAACAACACAAAGTATGTTATGTAGAAATTTCTAAGTTATGTCCCTTCACTTGAAAAGCAGTGAAATGACAACAGCCTACAATGAGGGAAAAAACGGTCTTCCTGTGTCTTTGATGAGATTCATATGTATTTGCAATGAAAGAGAGAAATTAAAATAAAAAAGTTAAAAGCATCAAATGTGAAAGTATCTTCTTCATTACTTATCAAATTTTAAAATGTGGCATTTATCAATACTCACAGGTCCCTGGAGATGTAGTCGTAGCTGTTCTCTCATCGTAGCAAACCCTGAACCTTCCTTGACATCCACCTCTTACAACGTAGACTCTGTCATTCACAAAATAATTTTCTCTCACCACACACACACCATTACTAAATTCTCTGCGAAGCTCAATGGAAACAATCCGAGCAAACCTTCCATTGTCTCCTCGAATTTTACTCCTGGTGTTTTCCCGTACAGTAATGAGTCTGCAAAAATCTGGTGATAAAAATTTGAAGACAATATAATTTCAGCCTACTCATAATTGATTGCATCAAAGTTCACAAATAATAGTTGAAAACCTTATCTGTCAAAATATGATAGTTCTCAGTTTTGTTTGGTATGTGATTAGAAGTGTGGAACCATTGCACAATATCCCCTTTACATCTGTTTCCAGATAAGCAGAGAATACAAAAGACATTATACCTTAGAAGCCCAAAAGAAACACAATAGCCAACAAAACAATTCAAAAGTATTTTGTATCTCCCTCCCCACTGAAAACAAACACAAAACCCATGGGAGAGTAACCTACAATAGACCCTATCACTTTTCAATTTCACAATATATCAAAACCAGGTTAATCACCAGCCTTGACAACATTAATCTAAAGATTATTTGGAGTTTAAAACATATCAAGAAAACAATTTCAACTCAACTTTAACCACCTGTAAACATCTTTTAAAGAGTATCAGAATCTTATGGGGTGCTAGGTTTTAGGGAATCCAGTTGCCTTTTTAAATATGTTGATAACAAAAAAACAAATAAAGCAGGAATAGATTTATTGTTATCAATATTTCCTCTTAGCACTCCTACTCAAAGCTATCACTAGGAACAGGTTCTGAATATCCTACTCACACAAAAGCAACAACAACAACAAACATTGATGCAGTTTTCATATTCAGATTCAGTTGAATTTAATAGAAAACTGATTTGTGACCTGTTCCGATAAAGTGGAACACAAGTCAGAATTTCCAAAGTTCCAAAGTTTGAAGTTTAATGCCCTTTTTAACACATAAAGGTCATATAAAAGGCGGTTCATTAGAACTTAAGTAGATTCCACGTGAACCTCCAGGTCAGAGCCATGAAAACTCTGAAAGGTCCAGAGAAAAAATTCCGCACCAGGCAGGACTTGAATCCCGGCCCTCCGCATCCAAAGTCTAGTGGCTTGACCACTGAGCTAGGGGTTTATACTATACATATCTAGAGATATTGGTATCATTATATCAAGTGCAGCAATTTCTCTTTCCAATACTAAATTGAATCTGCTAGGTTGAACTGTTGTTGAGATATTGCCTTGTGAAGGTGGTAAGGCGAGTATATAATAATAATAATGACCCTATCAAGGTTATCTGTCACTATCTCAAAAGCGAATTATCTAGCAAAGGCCAGTGGCACACGGATAAGGAGAAAGGCAAAACGCGATAACCAAAATTCCTTGTCTTATCCTTGCACCCTTTTCCACCCTTCCTTCTGAAACAGGATTTCCTGCTTGGAAAAGTCTCAGAAAGGCAGGATAGTAGTGAAATGTCCATGGGCAATTTTCTTATTTTTTAAAAAGCGCTTTTGTTTGAAGAATGGATCAGGTGGTGGTACAAGCGCTGTCGTGGAATCGACGAAAGACAAAGAGAACATTGTGGGTTTGACATATCTATATTTGGTGCAAGACCTGTTGAAGGCAACTAGGGAGGGAGGCAGAAGTCACAATATTCATATTTTTTGCTCCAAATCATTGAATATATCACATTTTTTCCCTTTTCACAGTGGGTTGATCACCTGCTTGGCTTAATACCTTGATCCAGAGAAATCCAGCCTCATGATGCTGGCCCTACACTGTAATGGTAAAAGGGAACTGGATAAGAAAGAAGAAAGATCATTGAAAGCAAGTAAATGTCCTCTTGAATGATGATTTCAATCAGCTGTTCAATGACTGATTTAGTCAACAAGAAAATGTTTACATTCCAAAGTGCTAAATAACACTTTGAAAATATTGAACGTTTTGTGAAAACTTGCCCCACAAAAACACACAAAAAACAAATATGGACAAACATGTGGAAACAAGAGTCTCCTATAATTATCTAATGAAGCATAAAGGAAAATAACTGAGATGATTAACGGTATCAATGAAAGGAGGAAAATTTGAAAGTGCCCGAAAAACACCCATAGAGAAAAATCGACTGTGAGAAATGAAACCACGCTTATGAATGGCAAATGCAGCTAACTAGAGATAGTGACCCACCGCTCTACCAACTGAGCTAACCACCATATTTTGTTTGATGCAACCATTTGTTGTTGTTGCTGACCCACCAAGATCCTGAGTGTTTATCAGATGGCATAACCTCCCAACCTTACACCGAAAGGTACTAAAAGGTTAATGATAAAGAAAGAATAACCTCACAGGGAATCCTGGTTGTCTTCTGTGTGTTGATCGAATCTGTGTAATCAGCGTAGTTAGTGATATGGCCTCACGAAAGACCCAGAGTTTGAAACCACTTTTGAGATGTGGATAGCTCAGTTGGTAGAGCGTGTGGGTCACTATCTCTGGCAAGGCAGAGTTGTCGTCCACAGCTGACTTGCATCGTTGAGACAAAGAAGGTGGGTACTGAAAACTATGTTGATGCTTTTTTGACACTCCTTTTACCGCTGAGAAGAAATTGGGTCGGGGCATCGAGGAAAAAAGAATAAAAAGGTGCTTTGCCTTTTCTCCAAACTCTGTGACTACTTCTTAAAAAGCGAGTAAACCCACTTTGTGACGCAATCTTTTTGTCACTCCTTTATCTTTTCTCATTTCTCTGTGTACCACCGGTCTTATGTTTCGCATTGTACGAAGTGGTCACATTTAGGAAAGTAAAAATGCATAATAACTCTTCAAACAAAGATTGAGTACCTACCTGGCTCTGGAGTGGTAATAGGTTGGTCTGGGGTCAGTTTCTCATAACATACTTTGAAAATACCCTTGCATCCCTCTCTTGCAATGACAGTGGATCCAGATACGCTCCATTGATTTGCTCTCCTGCATGGTCTCTCTTCGTTAGAAAGCCGTCTGACAAGGGTAACATTCACAATCACTGCATCACTTCCATCACTATTTACAATCTTTTTTCTATCTGGTTCATTTCCTCGACTGACAAGGCGTATCCTAGTGCAAACAACGTCTGTTGAAAAAATAGTAAAGGTAGTCTCAACATTATACTGTGTCACCTTATTCAAGTGGGCTGATCACCTGCTTTTCTGAAATTCTTGGGTCCATAGCTTTTCCAGCTCTATGTTCTGCCACATGTGGTGGGTATGCACCTTTTGTGGCAGACGAGGGAGTTGGCCACAACACGGCATTGCAGAATTAATGGGACTTGATCAAACAAACAAACCTTAATCAATTGTACATAGAAATGAAGCATTAAAAAGCTTTCTGGAGGAAACAGTTGCATCTAAATCATGTCATTCATCTTTATTAATTCCTGTTCCACCTTTCAGGGGAGGCAGGTTTAAAACCATGTGTAAGTTATAAATCAGCAAATAGTATTTGCAATTTTTTTTTTAATCAATAGAGAGTACATTACATTGTTCTTAACTCACTCAACCCCAGCCCCATTGTCCCTAGTTGTCGGCGCACCCTAGAGATTTTCAACACTTGGAAAGGTATGAAAATAATGCTCAACTTTGTTCTATCATAATGAAATTTGACACAGACATAGTTTATCATCTTTACTTTGTGTCTGTATAATTTTTTAAACACAACACATTACAGTCAGTCACAAATTGTTCGCTAAAAAAAGTTAAAAGTAAGGACAGTAAAAGTAAAATATAGATATTTGGTCCACTCAATTGCATAGAGAGAGCCCACTCCAAAATATTTATCACTAAATAAGTTTTATTCATTACTATTCAAGGTAAAAGCCATGTGGAAAGTTTTTTTTTGTGTTGGTATTGGAAGAAAGTTAGCAATCCAAAGACATGGAAGACAGCTAGGTGTTGATTGCTTCTAACTTCTACTTGTAGGATATACCTTTCATAACTATAGTCTGCTTCATTCAAATGAGGTTCGCCATTCATCACAAGTATTACATAATAGTCTTTTTCACACAAATGTGCTGACTTCGGCTAGTACTCAAAAGAAAATTGGTCCTCTCAAACCGATCAAAAGAAAACTAATAATTGTTGTTTCATCTAAAGAAGTTCCTTTGATTCATTATTCAAGATGAAAACCATTTGAAAATGTTTCTATTTGTTTTGTTTTTGAAACGATGGAATGGTCTGATCAAACACGTGGAAGGCAAAGCAAGATTGTAAATTTCGGTGTCGACATAACATTTCAAAAATAGATTTATTAGTACCAAAGAGTTTATAAATACAAAGACTAGAGGGATAAGTTCCTCACAAAGCATATTGGTGCTGCGTGGCCAGTTAAACAAAGGTTATTGCCACTAAATTATATGTAAGTGACCTCATGAGTTATTGCCAGTCCTTATGTATGATTCATTTTGACCTCATGCAAGTTATCTCGAATTTGGAAACGTGACTCTCTGATTTCTCTAGTTCTGTCTATAACCGCTTTGATTAGTACTAATCTTAGATGTAACCTTGTAATTATAGCCTGATCCTATGAATAAAAGGTTTTGCTTGCATTTCATTATAGTTTCTCTCAAATGAATGCGTTGAATTAGGCTAGCAAACTTGGAAAACTCCATACCGATATACCCTGTGTCAGAGCAAAACAGTTGTGTGGACATACCGATAATATCGTTAAGCAATATATCTTTTAAAACAATAAATGATCGCTTTGAACTCAACAATCTTAAGATCAGTTTGTCTTAGTTGAAAATTCAAAACAATAGCAAAATCAGCACATTGCCATTGATGTATTCTCTCTGTTTCGCATTTGTTGTGGCAATATAAATAAACAATTTTCTTTTGATTCAACATGAAATTTCCACTTACCTGGCTGAGAACTGGTAAGAGCACTTTCAATGAGTGGATCATCTGAAAGGATCACAAGGGTAACCTTAGAGTAACTAGCAAATTGGAGTCATTATCACAACCACATGGTGACTGTAACTTGTCACCTCTAAAAATTAGATTTTTACAATTCAAATTATTCTCTCAATACAGTGGACTACACTTAAGTTCAACTTAAGTTGAAGTTGCTTGAGTTGATCTTCAGTTGACTTTATTTTTTTCTTTGGAACAAACAAGACTGATATAAATTTGGATGTGTTGACTTCAACACAAGCGTTGCAACACTTGATCCTTCAATGTTTATGCAACACGCTTGAATCATCTATTTTGTCATTTGGCCCAAGCATCTTACTTGTACTGTGACAGATTTGCCATTTATAACCCAAATCATTCAGATGTTGTGGTTAAAATGTATGCACTTTACAAATTTTTGATGATTAATGAACTTGGTGAAGTCCAACATTTGTGTTGAACTTCAGATGTGTTGATCTTTTTTTCTTCTCCCCAAACAACATCAACTTAAGTGGAATCGACTGAATGAATCTGAAATCTTAATAAATCAATCTTTTACATCTATGAAATAAAAGTCCTCTCACCTGGCAATGGTGCTGTAAGGGGAACATTTGCAATTGCTGGAAACCCCTGATAACACACTTTGAAGATTGCATCACAGCCAGGCTTAACCTTCATACAGGAAGTTTCAACAAGATAAGTATTTCCCCTCTCGCATCGTCCAAAGGATAGGTCTTGTTTTACCTCTACACTAAGGATTTTTGCTTTCTTGCCAAAGCTATCAAAAAATGTTGTTTTAGGGTTGTTGTTATCATCAGGATTTGGAAGATGAAATACTGTGCAATTTATACCATCTATGAAAGAGAAAAATGAAGCAAAAAGTATTTGGTCCACCTATAAATACTTATCAAGAAAACAAGTAGGGAAAATAATAATCAAAATAGTATAGCATTGGTAGGTAAAATCATTACAAGTCAAATTGGCAAAAGTGATTATGATCTTTTAATTCTTTTTTTCAATATCTAAGAGTCTATCTAGATCTAAATAGACGTCTATCTAATAGTTTACACATTTGAACAACAAAGAATGTCATAATATGAATAAGACACAATGTTGAGAATGATATTTTAATTTCTTTCTTTATCAATTCCTGTTTTGATTTTAAGTGTCAGGAGGCAATTTTGATCATGGATTATAACACAGAGTTCTAGACTATTCCCCAAACATTATGACACTCAACACGCAAAAAAATAATGAGACATCTAAGGAGAATATGGACATGGAAATATAAGGTCTATAGGCCTTTTAACTCTTTTAAGTCCAACTTAATAACAGAATTGTATCGTTCTGTGTATGTGTAATGTCTGACTTATGTCCTAAAAGGTGTTGTGAATTTCATGACCACATTGTAAAGCGCCATTGATTGATCATTTCAAAAATGAATTTGGCGCTAGGATTGTCGTTTATCATTTTATTATTATTGTAATAGACGTCTAATAATAGACAGATCATTGCAGGACATCAAATAAACTTACTTTCAGAAGTGGAGAACACTGAATGTTTAGGCCCTTGAAGGCTCTCAACACTGAAGGATAAGAGCTGGAATATAAAACAATATTTTATTGGACGGACAGTCTAATATAGAGATAGAACTCTGCTATAGAGATAACTCTGCTTTAGTATGAAAATGTTGCCACCAATCAATAGCATATAGATTCTAGACTACAGGATGCTTTATTGTCCTTAATGAAGTAATCCGTTTTTTTTATCCCATTCAAGGTTCTTGCATGATTTTGAGACAGACAATGATTGGTGCTTCTGCTTTGTCATTCAGTAAGAAGACCTCTAAGATTATTGATCTTAGATTAGACGTCTTAATATCTTACCTCACAGTTGAATTATTCGTGTATTTTTCAGTCATCATTTTCGTCAGGACCCGTTGGTAGCCCTCATTTTATAGTTTGATAATATGAAAAGAAACTCTTTGATTGAAAAATCTTGAAAAAATCGTGTAAGTCTGAATACTGAATACACAGGACTTCCATCTTGCCAAGAGTGAAAGGGAGATAATTTCCGAAATACCTATGTAGCAGTTAGCAGACGACAAAATACATGCCGAGGGTTGCCATGGTACTTAGCCTCGACGGTACAACGTACGTGGACCCAATTTCGGACGCTATTGTCATTGCCCCAATGGCAGGCCGTGCAGGCATGAAAATGATTTTTTTATTCAACATAGCGACAATGCAAAAGATCGGCTTCGTTAAATTTCGTAAATTGATTGTATTTCTTATCCTTGTCGCTATTTTAAGGTTTTAAAAAAATCATTAGGCCATATCCTGCATGGCTCTGAGAAGTGTCTGACATTGAGGCAATGAAAAAAAGCGTCCGAAATTTGGGCCACTAATCCTAACAAAGATCATCGGAATCTTTGGTTACATCGAGGAATTATGCCTACGGTAAGAACCCACACTTTCTCTATGGCCTTACTAACAAATAAATAAAGTCAGCCGAAACAACGCGACGACGGGACACGCCCTCCTCCGTGTAGTATTCACCGCCACGACTGGTGATAATGTGTATTACAACTATACGCATACACATCGGAGTATCATCTTTCAAACAGTTTGTCAGTCTGTTTGTTTCTCTGACTGTTGATAAAACTATCTGTCTGATTCTTCATTAACAATTTCCTCTCTCTTTCACGACATGTATTCACACTTTTTCAATCAGTAAAACGGAAAGCTCTATAAAATAGAAGAACATAAAAAATTGGATACGTCGCGCTTCGAAGTGGCTTTGATATTTTTAGTAATCTATCGTGTATGTACTGTGTAGTTATATTACGTTTGTGTGTTTGTGAGTGTGCGTAACTAACATGTATGCCTGTATGTATGTGTGAATAAGAGAGAGAGAGAGGGGGGGTGGGGGGGGGGGGGAGATATGAAAAGAGGGTTAGGAAGAAAAATTAACTCTGGAGAGAGACATCACATAATACTCTAAAATGATAATAATAGAAATTATAATAATAATAATAATAATAATAATAATAATAATAATAATGACAATATCAAGCTTTAAAAAAGGCCCAGGATACTCGAATAGAGTGATTTATCATGATGACAACGAACAATAACGCTCCGTCTATTCACCTATCGGGAAAGAAATACTTGTCTGACGCCGAAGCATTATCCTGCTCTTTATTCATCGCTATGTCGAGAACTAGCTATCTATCGTTGTCATTCAAAGAAAACTTATGTTCAAAAACAAAATCACAGCAAGAGGACCAAGTTTACCAGACGGACACACAATGCTAGTTTCTACGGGGTACATATTCATTTGTTGTTGGAATCAAGTCCGCATTCTGTCTAAAATCCCCTTAGCCCCTCGATATTGTCAACTCAATCTTATACATTACAAGAAAACAATATAACTTATTAAGTAGTCAACAATTTGAATGTGATAAAGCAAACATCTCTATGGCATTCTTTTAAAATCTAAAGCGGAATGAACATTACGGTCATCTTCATCATCACCATCATAATCATCACCACCACTACCACCACCACCATCATTATCATCGTGGTCATAATAATAATAATAATAATAATAATAATAATAATAATAATAATAATAATACTTTTATTCATCCAAATTCAGGAAATTCATTTTACAGACGTGCTTTTTAAAACTAGAAGAATAAGTAAGTATACAGAATGGCATATGAAACTAGATAATATTATACACAATAGATGATATCATACACAATAGAAAAGATTGTCCACAATAGATAATATTATACACAATAGATAATATTATAAACAAAGTCACGATATCGATAGTGAATTCATTCACAACTGTATACAAATTGATTTATATAAGATAATAGACAAAGTCATAGAATAAAGGCATATATCACATAGTATTTGAGGAATTACAAGGTGACTCTCATATCGCAGCTATAGATATAATAAACATTTATCTATTTTTCTTATTTCTAAACAGATGCATGGGTGTTTAGGAAGGTAAGATGACTAAAACTAAAAAAAAATGTTCTTTTATTTAAGAGGCAAGTGCCATGTGGCATGAAAGACTTTCGATGCCTTTCACTTCTTGTCTTTATAGATATTAGATATACATCTCTCACTTCTAACTAGAAGATTTTATTAAATTACAGTGTAAAGGGTGGGACGAATCCATGTAAATGTGGCTAATTTTTCTTGAGGAGCATTCATCAAAAAGGTAATTGAAAGTACGAATATGGCAAGTAAAGTATCTTTTAACCATTCTATCAATTTTCATTCTCTCCTTCCCCGTACAACCCCCCCCCCCCCCTTTAGCAGTTACACAAAAGGTCAACAAACTTTCAATCGTAGCTCTATAGAATAATGTGGACATAGTTTTATCTATTTTAAGTTGATTTAGTTTTCGTAAAAATATGATCTTTTATCAAATTTCATTAGAGTGTTAGTGACGTGGTCATACCATTGCAATTTATTATCTACACAAATACCAAGGTACTTATAACAACTTACTTGCTCAACTTCCTCACCCTAAAATCTATGATAAGTACTTTAGTTTTGCTTACGTTTAAATGGAGAAAATTATTATCACACCAAGAAACAAAATTATCTATTTCGGATTCATAGGATGACTCATTTTCATTCAGGCCCTGAAGAGTTGTGTCATCAACAAATTTTAATATAGGTACATTGGTGTGGTTGGAGCTCCTGCAGTCGTTTGTGTAAATAGTAAATAAGACAGGGGAGATAACACATCCTTGAGGAGTTCCAGTGTTGGTAATACCAATGTTAGATTTATTTCCACCCACCTCAACATATTGCGTCCTGTCTGTTAAAAATTCGAGTATCCAGGCTGCTATGTGTTTGTTGATATGGAGGTTCAAAAGTTTGTCAATCAACAGGTGCGGTTGGATAGTATTAAAAGCAGAAGAGAAATCGACAAAAAGAACTGCAATAACTTTTTGGGTTGTTCAAGTGTTTATAGATATATGTTTGTGAAAGTAAGGATTACACCCTCCACGCCACGTTTAGCTTGGTTAGCAAACTGATAGGGGTCTAATAAGGTTCTGAGTTGGACATTCAGTTGGGCAAGAATATATTGTTCAAAACATTTTACGATAATAGATGTTAGAGCTATGGGTCGGAGGTCATTCAGTGAATTTATTTTGACTTTAGTAGGTTTTATTCAAGTCATTGATATCTAATATGTCCAATGGAGGGACAGGCTTGTTTTGCGTAAAGTCTAACATTTATTTCATACCCCTCCAAGTTTCCTTTATGTTTCCGGAAGAAAAGCACCTCTCTACTGGCATTTGTAGTTTTCCTTACATCTTCATATTCATTTATTTATTTATTTCGGTTTTTCTTTCAGGTTGACTTTATCCCCTTTGGCAAATAATACCTTCCACTGATTTAATAATATTTTCAGGTCTTTGCTTGCCCAGGGTTTGTTATTTGGGTAACATATTATAATTCATTTCGTCTCACACACTTGTTCTTCACAATATTTAACATATTCGGTCAGACACTCTTTCATCATCATCATAATCGTCGTCTTCATCGTCATCACTACAACCACCATCATCACCATCATCGTCGTTGTCGTCGTCGTCATCATCACCATCACCACCAACATCATCACTATTACTATCATTATCATTGTATATTTCTATCATCATCAATATTAAAATACTTATGATTGCCAAGCAGCCTGCTCCCACAGAAAAGAAAATTGTAGAAGGAGAATCAGTGGCCTGCTTACAGCAAAAATGGATTTAAAAACAACAATAAAAAAGTTAGATTAGAATCGTTTCTAGCAACAACGAGATTGATTTATTTCAAAGTGAGATCAGAATAGCAATCTAAGATTTGTTTGCTAAATATAAAAATTCTATCTCTATGTTTTTGGTAGGATATCCAGATGGTTTTCCAAGGTCAAACTCGTTGTGTAAGGAAATGCAAAAGCGATGAATTCCCGTTTGATTGAAGGTTCCTAACATCCACTAAATATTGTACATTGCCTTTTCCTTCCCAACATAGTTGGGGCCAATTGAAGGAGAAAAGTTAAATCCGTTTTGGTCTACCTGTATGGTCCGAAAACAAAATCAAACAAACAAAACCCCAAAAACCAACAACATCAAAACAACCAAAACGGGTGGTGTGCTCAAACAATAGCACATTCAATATTAACTCGCCGTCTAATGAATACCTATAGGTATGATTTACTACTTAACGTATAATAGGTTAGTAAATCAAACCATTTAATCAAATTTTTTTTGATTTACCATATTAAACAAACTCTGTCCAAAGTTATCTTTTACAAGCAGGGCCCCAGCGATGCTTGGGACATGATGTCTTAATCAACTGTTAAACACGTTTAGTCAACCCGTATTGTACCCTATGATAGGCCTATTATTATTGTAATGCAAACAACAATAAAACACCAGAGGACGTGGGCAGCCAGAGATAACAGTTAACACAGAGAGAATCTACCTCATTAAACATTTGAAGATCAATCAAAAAGGCTGATTGAAAGAAAGAGTTCTAAAGTTCTACTCTTTGAAGTTTTACGCCCTTTTCAGTCCATAAAGGTTATATCAAAGGCGATTATAAAGAAGTTGAGAAGATTCCACGTGAATCTTCAGGGCAGAGCCATGAAAACTCTGAAAGGACCATAAAAAACCCACTCTATAAAAACTAGATTATACCTTTTTTTAGAGTAATGATATACCGTAACAAAGTTATTTTCTGAGTAAAATTCAAAAGTTATGTAGATATCATTATAAGATGCGCCAATCTGAAATGTTTTCACTGCCAAGACGAGAATCTCATCAGTGAACAAGTTGTTCGTGTATGTATTTTAAATTCGTCTTTTAAATTAGTCTCGTAGCAAAGAAACAAATCTGTCGAAATGGGAAGAGATGCAAAGAAAGTACGTTATTGATCGTCAGCAATAATTATATTATCGAAAAGGCACAGAAAAAGAAAAAGATAGCCGAAATGGCCCTTGGTGAAAATGTGCGGTCGTGCAAATGATGATATTATGAACTGCAGAGAATTTCTCAAAATGTGCGTGGGAAATGTTTTCTGTATAGTAGCATACCTACTTAGTTTTTGGATAAAGTGATAATCACTATTGTAACAGCAGCGACAATAGAGGTAAAATCAAATTAGATTCGCTTTATCAGACTTGATGTGTAGAGTTAGTGAAAAAAAAATTAGTAGAAAATCATTTGATCATTCTGTTGAGATCGAATTGACGGTTTAAGAAAAGAAGTAAAAGAGCATTATATAACGCGTATTTGTTATGCTCTTTGAGCATTGCAATGTTTCGTTAGCTCCGGCAAGCCATTACAATCCGGTATCCTTCTTTGACTCGAAGGGGAGTAAATTACATTCAGTGCGGGTTGCCTGCTAGGCGCTTCAGCACTAGCATTCGAAAAAAAATTATTGTTTTCCATTATGTGTGTGGGGTTTTAAAACTTTATACATAATCTTTTCTCGTCAAGAGGAAAAGGCGTACGTAGTTAAAGTTAAAGCCTAACCAACAAAGATGGAAGAAACTCAAAACACATGAAATGTTATGATCGGTTGAAAATCTTCAACCCGAACAACTGGGGTATCGTTTTGGTTTTTAGTAGAAGGAGCTGTACAATTCCATTTCCCTCACAAATCCAGGTTGGGATATTAACTGATGACGACAGTCTCATAACATAACAGTAATTCCATTCAACATTAGACTCTCGAAGGTTCCAAACTGTCTGCTCTAAAGGAATCTCAAGGGGAAAAAAGAAGACAGACTTACCAGCAGAAGGCCCAGAAGATATGAGTACACAGCCATGTTGACGGACCTGGCTTCCGGGCTGCACTCTAACTTTTCCCAAACATTCCAAGTGTTTATATTGAGAAGCCGAAAAATCTATAATGTTTTAATTACACGAGAACCATAACTTAACTCCTCGTTTGACTGTGCATATTGCAGTTAAGTCTCGCTCATGGTTTATTGTACATGATACCATTAAAGAGTGGGGGGTTGAATCTACTCTCTTTGCTTGCAATAGTGCTCTTTCCTCCAATACATAAAACACCACCCTTACCCTTATTCTTTTATTTAGCAACATGCCAAGATATTTAGGTAACTTGTTCGCTGGGGGCGTCCCTAGCCCAGTGGTCAAGCCACTAGACGTTGGACGCGGAGGACCGGAATTCAAGTCCCGGAATTTTTTCTCTGGACCTTTCAGAGTTTTTAAGGCTCTGCCGCCCTGGAGATTCACGTGGAATCTTCTCAAGTTCTGTTGAGCCGCCTTTGATATTACCTTTTTGTGTTAAAAAGGGCTTCTTTCTTTCTATTTTCTTATCCAGTTCCCTTTTACCATTACGGTGTAGGGCCAGCAATATGAGGCTGGATTTCTATGGATCAAATTATGTGCAGGTGATCAACCCACTGTGACCTTTGTGGTATGAATTAATTTGGCCAGGACAGCAGCCTCGCGGCCTACTCTTATCGATGTTCAATTGCCAAGGGTTCTTTAGCGTGCGCAACGTGCACACGGGACCTCCGAGTTTATCGTCCGTCTCCGATAGGACTAGGTT
>JARBEQ010307489.1:0-16893 GCA_030265355.1 Tritonia tetraquetra
ATTGTAAAGCGCATAGAGCATGATGAACTTCGTGGATATGCGCTATATAAGTGCTATTCTTTACTTTACTTTTACTGTCACGGTGGTCCTCGTTACGCTCTCTGTGCCAAATGAGTAGAAGTAGAACGGATACCCGTAAACTTAGACATTATAACTTTACGGCAAGTCTTATCTGCCAGATTGGTTCTCTCCAGAACCAAATCAGGAATTTTTTAAAAATACGCACAAAAAAGAGAAGACCAATCGATTATCTCCAATACAAAGCATCAAAATACAATTTGCAATGGAACCTCTTCATGTCGATAACATTTCATGGAAGAAATGATGGCTTAATCTAATGATTTCAGTTTTCTGCAAGTCAGATCCATTAGATTCAAGGATTTTTAGTAATGAGTTGAGATAGTTCTCATAGGCTATATTCGAGAAGATGTGATTCATGATTAATAAATCAACATTAACAAGAATTTAAAAAAGAAAGCTGTATAATATGGAACTCTTATTATGATTTCTTAGTGCAAAAACTTCTCTATCTTTTTTAGTACTAGTATTCTTTCTTTTTGCTCCTTTTAAAAGGTTATTTGGTTTGTTGAAAAATATCATCTGGCATATTCGGTTTCACGAAACAAAATAACAAGAAGGGAGAAGGGAGAGAAGTGACCACAGTGAGTGAGAAGTGAGAAGAAAGAGCAGGCCAAATAAAATGGCAACAGCGTTCCCTAGTCAGGAACACAGACCCCTGAAAAAGCCTAGGTTGGGTCCCCCAGATGTGTATCCGCAAGAATTGAAACAAAAAGAGGTGACTGTTTTCATTGGTAGATCATAATAGTGCCGAAGATTTAATTATATCTAAGATCTATCGTCGAACTCTTCAACTTTGGTCATCCTGTTGTTGTGGTCTCTCATTCTCCTCTCACTCACTCTCTCATCTAGTCTAGATAGACCCTCTATTGTCATTATAATTTTATGTGTGTTGGGAATTAAAACTGCATTTTAAAAGTTGTTTTTATATTATAATATTGTGTCATGAACCAGTCAGAGTGCACATACAATTCCCTCTCTTCCTCTTGCTGGCCTGCTTGCTCTCTCAATCAAATATTATAGATAATCCTAGAAATTGAAATAGAGGTCTAGCCTAGGGCTAGGGTCTCATAAATTTTACTTTCACTTCTTTCTCTCCTGTCTGTATTTTTGTCAATTGTATGAAGATAGTTTATAAGTTTATTAGACCGAATCTAAGTTGTATTGTTGAGCATTGGTCAGAAATCAGAGCAGATTCAGCTGCGTCAAATTCACCAGAGATCATCAAGAATCAAGGTGATGAGATGATGTTGGTGAATGCAGAGGGCCTAATATCAAACATTTTTTATGTTCTTCTTGTGTTCCGTATGTTTTGATCATCAACATTTGAGGGAGAAAAACTGCTCTTAGACTTGAACACAAAAATAGGCATATTGATTGACTGACACATAGACGTCTAGCCTATTGAAAAACATAATTTTAAAAAGGCAAGCGGCCCGTGCCTGACATAGACCTGCCTTGGCCGCTTACGTTCCGTGCCCGAAATAGACCTGCTTAAACCCTAAACCCAATCCTAAACCCTAAAGTACCTACCTAGTTCTAGCTTTATGTCTCTAAGAGATAACTTTCTGACCCTTCTGCCACCTCGACATCGACCGTTAATAGGGCTGCTATGTCGACCGTTTCTGGTAGATATAGGGGTGCGTTGGGCAAGGAACTAGTTCGTTTTTAAAAATAATTAGGAAGTGTCTTTTGGTCAGAAAGTAAAAAAATGAGAAAAGTTTGCACTTGACGTAGACATCTTTTTCTTTCTATTCCCATCATTTTCATTGTTGAACTTTTTCTCTCTTTCTTTCTGTCTCCTCAAATCTCTATTTGACGTTCTCTTTGGATTGTATTCATACCTTTTCATTTTTTATTCTTTACTTTCACTTTCCTTTATTTTAGTCTGTCTTCATTTTCTCTCCTCTTTTTTAAAAATGTTTTTTTTCTCATGCTTTCTTTTATTGTCCCCAGGATGAACTGAATCTTCAAAATGTGAAACAAGGATTTCAACTAGGGACAATTGTGTCAGATGAGGTGAATTTTTTATCATGTCTATTATAACCTTGCCTTTATACGATTAATTTTGGAAGACCAAAAATTCTGACAAGAACTAACAGATGATAAAAGCAGCAGAGGTGTCTCAGTCGGAGTACTGAAATGCGAAAGGCTCTCTTCATTTTATACTACGTTTCTACATTCTGGTTTGAAGATCTTACAAAAATACCATAGATTATAAATGGTTTCCATTGCAAATTTTAATTGGACACCTATTTTATTTTTAAGCATACCATCTCTTTGACCTTATTATTAGGATTAAGAGTTATAATTCTATACCCTTTGATCATAATCTCATTCACTATCACAGTGATAGTGATAGTATCACTTGTAAAACATATATTTAAATGTAGATATTTTCTGTCATCAACAATAATGGTATCTTTTCTGCCCTGTTGAATAATTTTTCTTTTACATACAACTTCTCTAATTGTTTGATTCTTTTCCACAGTGCGGCTCTGAAAAAGGGATTGATATAACACTTGAAAAAGTAAGAGGCTTTAATTTTATTTTTGATTGTTACTTACTACCAGTTGCATGCTTCTTATAATTACATTTGGGTTTTTGTAAACTTGAATGGAAAATATTCATGTATTACAACTTGTGTAATTAACTGTAATTTCAACACACTATGAGAATCAACTACATGATTTTGCTGAACATTAAAAAAAGTTGGTGTAATTTCTTGTAATGGATTGAATAAGTTCACCAAGGTTAGCTACATATATGTGTTAAGATTGGGGGTTGGTCCTTTGATTGCTCGTCCTACTCCCATAGATTGTGATTCGGATCCAGCCTCATATTCAACCCAATGCCCAGATTCCTAGTTTCTATCAATAGCTGAGGGGTAGCCACAGGGGTCATTTGCTGTCTTTGATTAATACTGCTCATTGTATTGCTCATACGTTGCAGTAAAAAGTTATGGACACAGTGGGCTTATCATCTGCGTATCTGAAATTCGTTGATCCATAGTGTTTCTAGCTATGTTTTTAGTCATGTTTGATAGTCGGGTGCCTGCTTTCATAATGGTGGGTATCTTGTGTGCCTTTCATGACTGGACATAGGGCTGGTTCCAACACTGCTTTGTGTTATTATGCAGTTCCACCAACCAAACACACATATATATATGTTTGTCTCTGAAAATCTAATTTATTTATATTATGTATCCAAAGATTTCAGACAAGCTGGTAAAGCGTTGTGTCCATTCTTTGTTGATATCATTGATTATGTGGAACATTATCAATCAGGGAGTCGCTGACCCTTGTGTAGTGCTATCCAATCCTCCAGCTATAGTCAAGCAAGACCACAGTTTGCCAGTTTAGGCTCTCATCTCAAAATACTCTGAGATTTTTGTTGGTAGCAATTGAAGGAGAGATTTTTACTGGTTAAGATTGTGAAATCTAATTTTGGTTCTGTAACATTTATAAGTTTTTAAAATTGATTTTTTAATTCGATTATTTCTTTTCATGTGTCCACAGTGTAGCACATTCTATAATAGCGTGCTGAAAAAGAAAACAGAACTGAACACTCTTCAGGACAGTAAAAGCAAGAAGTTCCAGTTGCCAGTTAAAGATAATTTTTGGCCTGTGAGTTTGCATGAAATTTAATTGCCATTTCTTTTCCTATCAAGTTGTGACTGTTCATTTTTGGTTGCTGTCTAATTAGTATTTCAATTTTAAATAAACGAAATTATTTATTATAGATATCCAATTTTGTCTTATTTATATTATCCTATTGTTTCTACTGGTTTTGAGTTTCTTATTGTTAAGTTTTGTATCATTTTTACTCTATTTTCAACGTGATCAAAGACTCGCGTTAAACAAATATAGAAACATATTTAAAAAGTCTTCCTCAAGATTTAATCTTATAAGATATTTACCATCCAGTAGCTGGGGACTGATGATATGTGACACTACAGCAACTTTGTTGGTACATTTACTCCTGTTAAGATTCATCCCTCAACCAGGTTTGTTTGTGCTCCCGATGTTTGCATCTCCCCACCCGGGACGGACACACCATAAGGGGGAGAAGAAGAAAGTAAAAGAAGACATCTCGGGGGAGAGCAAGAGATAAGGGGAGTGAAAACAACACTGGCCGGCTTTTGAAATAGATGCTAACAACATCAAACCACTTTTTATACCCCCCAAAAAAATAATAGTCTGCGGCACTCATGAAAAAGAGAAAAGAGCAAAAAGGGATTTAACAACTTAACTACTCTCTTCCAGCACTCCCATGAAGTTTTAAGACATGAAGTTTTTACTAAACACTTTTTGTTACTCTTTTCTTAAGGCTGCCTGTAGCAAAGTATCCACAGAGGCATGGTTCAAAGACCTAGCTGGAAGCAAACCCTTGGCTTCTCTCAGTCGAAAGGTGTGTTATCATTTCATTATTAATTTGGAAGTTTTATATTCATTATTTCTTTCTTTCTTTATCAATAACTTTTAGTACCTTTCGGTGTAAGATAAGATATATTCATTATTTGCCAAGATATAACATGATATTAGAAAATAACTTAATTAGATACCAACAAAATCAGAATTGTTTCTGATTATATTTTTTGTTATTGTGTTTGTTATTACCTGGTTGATGACTTTTTTTTTGCTTTTGTGTGCTTCACAGGTTCCCACTTTTAACAAGAAAGAGGAGATCTTCTCCACACTGTGTGAGTATGCTGTTCCACATGTACGGGCTGCTTGGTTTATCAAAATGACTGCTGCTCACAATATGGGGACACAGGACTCCCGCAATAGGAGGAAGCTGTCGGTGGATCAGTCAATTGGTAATATTGTAGATTGTTCATTGCTTTTTTAAAAAATACCTGCCATGTTTCCTCATACTAATAGTTAAAACTGTGATATGACCCCCCAAGTTTTGTGTTGTAGTTGTGTAAAGAATTCGGAATTTGTTATATATATTGCCAAACGTTTCGCTTTTTTCTAATCTGATAAAATCTCTGCCTCTGGTTTATCTGTTCTTCATTCATTCAGTATAATTTATAATATGAACATTATGTTCTTTAAGTCATTTATCATGCTGCCTTTGATAGCTTGAGGAGTGAGAATTTTTTTTGTGATTGGGGTTGATATCTCTTAGAGACTAATTCTTATCCCAGACAAAAACTAAGCTAGCTTTTTTCTATTAATTTAATGTTTTGGTAGGGTTACATGGAGAAAATATTTCTTTTGGGTAGCTAATGTTATCACTTTTTTATGTTTTGGTGTAATCAAATAACAGAATATACATATGTCATTTACTCAATATAATTTGATAATGTAAAGTTTGAATATTTGACACTACTTAAATGATAAAACCAAATCTTGTTACAGACTGGACCCAAGCTCTGATCAAATATCTGAAAGACCAACTCCAGAAGATCCAAGACCATTATCACCAGGCAGCCAATGCACCTGTCACACCATTTCTGTGTAGCCCATCCCCAAACACGGCACAGTCTGATATGGAACAAGCCCCCAACAACTGGGCCTACTGCACACGCTTTGCCAATCACATGTATGAGGTAAGGGGGCGAACAAGGTGCACGACATGCAACGATTTTATCCCATACATTTCACATAGAACAGGTTGGGGTATTGTAGCGCAGCGGCAGACCTGTGTTCTCCGAGATGTTTTTATAAAGTTAAATTTTTATACCTACACAACCCCTGTTACTACAAAGGCTTCCAATAACGATATTCGTTACACTATTTATATGGTATGTCTTTGGCCTTGTGAAAAAAAAGTTCAGTCTTTTTCTTCATCAGCCATTTACAGGTCTGCGCAACGGTAACGCCAACGATTGTCGATAATAAGATCCTAAAAGATTCCCTCAGTTTTACTGAGGTCAGTAGGAGAGTGATGTCCCTTTGTTTTTTGTTGCTTGAGTCAACAAAATTTGCCGTAGTCTTATGAGGGCATCGTAAAAATTCAGGGGAAACAACTCCTAAATTGTCCTCATTCATTATATGGTGAAAAACTTGAGTTGTTTCTTATGTATTTATCATTTTTAGTAACCCACTTTGTTTTAATCCTGGTGGCATTCCTTATGGAATGAAGTCATAACAGAAGTTCTGCCTTTAGTATGACCAATAGTGAGCGTTTTTATCTCTAGTCACACCCTGATAGGCGAATGCAGTTTTTTGTCTCTCCTGTAAAATCTTGATGCGTGAAACTGGCTGTTAGGGGACAATATTGTAAGTTTTTGCTGATGTCACAAATGAAATGTATTACGTTGTTGTTAATGGTTTGTATATTAACATGATTTGTAGTGCATTCGGTTGTATTGTAATCAGTTGTTTCTGTCCCATTACAGGAAGGTCTTTTTGATCCCCACGAGTTTCTGAGCTGGCTGATAGAACTTCCTGACAAGATGAAGCAGACGGAAGATGTTGTGCTGAAACTCATTCTTGTACAGCTGAATATTGTAAGATGGCTTTTTTCTTTCTTTCTTTATCTTTTTGTTTTGGTCTTTTTAAATCCTCTTCATAATTAGGGTGAGATGATTCTATTTTCTTAATTCTTTCATTCTTAATCAAGAAACGTAACTGACCACAAAAATTTAGTCCAAATGAAATGACATGAGTTATCTAAATTGATGAAAGAAGTCTATGGTTGCAGACAATTAGAAATATACCTTATTTATGTCTCTACATCAGCATCTGATTTGATTTGAAAATAAAAAATAAAGATGGTTATATTCTGTGTATTCTATTAAACCAAAAGGAAAACAATTTTGCTTGCAAATTCAAGAGACAGAAAAAATACAATAAGGTGTTTGTTTACAGGACAAGGGGAAGATTTATGATGCAAGTAATACTTCATTACTTTCTTTTGATTTTTGTTATCATGTTGCATCAGGTAAGGAGAATAGATAAGCATGATTTGAACCAACTATTTCTTACTTTTGCATATATTTTATTATTGCAGTTTATCTCAGACATCTGCAAGTCTGTGATTTTAGCCCGACGTCTCGCTCATTTCTGTGGCAAGAAGATTTCCCTTCTGGTGGCTGAAATGGACCTCATGCTAGGAAGGACTGATCCACAGACTAGTGCCAATGGGTGAGTTTATACAAATGTTGAATTGTTACTTTTCATTCCACATGATAAGGCTACCCCAACATGTGACCAGTAAGGCAGACCTGTCAAGTCCTGTTTTTTAAAGGGATTGTCCTTTTCTTTAGTCATTTCTTGACTTGTCAAATCACATGTTTTCACTGTTATTATTGATTATTCTGTTTTTTAACACAATTTCTTTTTTCTCTCTCTATATTAATGTTTATTTTTTTCCTGCAGTTTTGTCCTGTTTTTACTTTGGTTAGGTCTGGCAGACCTGATAATAGCAGCAATACCTCTTATTAGTGATACTCAATTTATCTTGATAGATACGTTCAGGGTTCATACTCAACTTGGAAAACTGGAAGTCTTGGAATTTGTATTTTTTAAAAATAATTAAGATATGGAAAAATCTTGGAATTTTAAGGAAGGGAATTCCAAGTTATAGGGCCAAATTTAGAAAAATATCTATTTCCAAATGATTTTAATTTTGTTCTGGGAACAGCAAGGATATAAGAATTACTGGATCTAAGGGCAGCGCTCTCTCTCTGTGGGGTATAAGGGACAATGAGTTCCTGAATATAGGCCGGCGCTGAAGAGTCAATTAATGATATTGCCGAATGAACCTGATAGGTGTAGTTGATCATGATGATGTCCATACCATGTTTTTTCATTATTATCTCGAAAGTGAATTCTCCCACTTATGTTCTACTTTGTTAGAATCTGTCACATATTTCATATTTGTTTTGTAAAATTGTGCTGATTTTTTAATTATTTTTTTTTGCCCGAAGAATTTATTTTAGTAAGTAAATTTTGTTCCAGATTTTTTTCAACCCCTAATGAAGATTGTGATTTGAATAAATCAATAAAAGTTATCAAGGCAAACATAAATAATCATGTTTCTGAGAAAAATATGCCTAATAAATGAGGTCTTATAAAATCTTTGTTTAAAAGCTGTTTCTCCTTATCAAGTTATCAAGGCAGACGGAAATATTTATTTTTCTGGGGAACAAATGAGCCTAACAAGCAAAGTCTTTTAAAACCTGTTTTTAAGATCTGTTTTTAAGATCTGTTTTTCCTTCCAGCACACCATTAACCCCAGCACAAGCCATCAACACCACCATGCAGATGTGTAACCCTCTCATCAATGCAGTGGCTGAGTTCAAAGAGTGTCAGTCACACAGATTCATCGTGCTGCAGCTGTGTGCCTTGGCACAGATCATTACGCTCAAATGTCCGACGGCCATGGTTTGGAACTCTTTAGGAGACGGCAAGAGTAACTCATTTCTGGTTGGGTCACCACTGGATGTTTTCCCTTGTGCCCCGAGTAGTCTGCCCATGCCACCCAGCACAAACAACGGATATGTACGTCAATTATTCTCTTATTACTACACTCCATCAATTGTTGTTATTTATTTGTTGGTTGGTTGGGTTTTTTTTTGGGAGGGGGGAGGGAGGGATTGTGTTTTGTTAGTTCGGTTTTGTTTTTTTTGTGTGTGTATTTGCTTTGGTTTGTTTTTGTTTAAGACAATATAAAACGCTTTGTTGATGAAGATTGTTTTGTCATACCACATTAATACTTTTAAGATAGTATTGGGGCCAGCTTAAAATGTTCTCTGTTAAATGTTTTAAATGCAACAGTAATACTGTAAAATAGCATTATGGCCAGACTTCAATCTCTTATAAATGATTTTGAATCAAAATGTCAATACCCTGACTGCTACTGATGGCAGAAGTGAGAGCTGGAAATGCTATCAATCAAAGAATTTTTAAATAAGTGGAGAAATATATATCAACCTGAAGTGTTCAGAGTCTGTTTGTTTGCACCATGAGCAATTAACTTTTAGAGTATCAGTCAGGAATTTATACTTTTTTAAAACTGATGTTTCCTTTGTATAGATTTGATTGATTGTATCTGAATTTCCATAGTCTTTTGATTGGATTTTTTGTTTCTCCTGTTGTGTAGATGCGCAGCCAGTTGAGGATAGCTGAACAGCAAGTCATCACAAGAGGTCATGCAGCAGAGGTTCACTGGTCATCTGATAAATGTCAGCAGTCTGCTGTTGGTAAGGAACGTTATTGTTATGGCACTGGGAGTGTCCCTAGCGCAACGGTTAAGTCGCTTGCCTCTGGATGTGGATGTCCCGGTTCTAGTCCCTGCAGGATTTTTTTGAGATTCTATTGAACTGCCTTTGATATGACCTTTTTGTTGATAATGGGTGTAAAACTTAAAACTGTAGGACTTTTTTTCATGCTGCTTGTCTCAGCCTTCTAACTCAACCCTTCTCTTAGGTCATGTCCATAAGAGCCTTGTAGATTTGGGCGTTACTCACATCCCAATTACTCAGTGAATACCAATAGTTGTTGTTTGTTTGGAATCAAATAACTTGAGTACTTGGTCAAGTGAATACCAACTGAACACCTATTACAATTACAGAGTAGTGTAGTAGTTGTAGTAGTTAGTCGTAAACTCATAACATCACATCAGACGCCCTGTGACCTAGGCGAACACAATTCATGACTACGCTTTTGGGCCTACCATGGTGCATGGTGTGTGTTGGGGGTGCACGTGTGTGTGTCTTTTTATTAGTGTGTGTAAATCACAATGTTCGTGGACTTTCTTAAAAATGCAAGTTTGCACTACTTGTTACTCATGAAAAACGCCACATGAGTGGAAGTATTCACGGGAATCAAGTAATTACTCGGGTAACGCTCAGGCCTCCCTTGTGGTTCTTGAGGCTGGTGCTTGACCTAGTTCGATGGGTGCTATTTTTCCGTAATGTTACGTAATTCCGTATTCGCCGATCCCCAAAAAAACATTTTCCGTATTCGCCTATCAGGGGCTGCTTATCAAATACAGTATTTTGTTTTGCTTTGCGACCACTTTCAGTATTCAGTTCTGCTCCGCTACCATTTTCAGTGTTCAGATCTCTAAGCCTGTAGCACCCATGCCTAGTTCCCGTTGGACTAAACAGACAAGTGACCAATTATTACATTTTGTATAGAACCCTGGTTTGTCAAGGTATTTACTTTCCCAATTCCCAACCCTCCTCTGATAAATGACTGATACCCATTTCTACACCTTGGCTGGTCAAGGCAATTGGAGTGAAGTTTCTTTCCCTAGAAATCAATGTGGTGACTGGAGTGGGACTTGAAAGTTTGTGGTCTTAACCACTTAGCCAGCCATCTCTCCTTCTCATTTCTGTCTGTGAATAGTGGGGAGTTGAAACATTGTAAAAGATATTGCTAATGAATTCTAAAATCTTTAACTTTAATGATAGAAAGCATACATAGTTTAGTAATATAAAGTTTAAACTGCCCAGAGTGGTAGAACCTCCCAGTTTTTATCAATAGCTGAGGGGATATCCACAAGGGCTACAGTAATTTGTTTATTGGCCTGTATTTGATTAATACTGATCAGTGTGTTGCTCATGGTGCCAGTAAAGAGTTGTGGACACAGTGGGCTGATCACCTGGTTGTCTGAGACTATCTGATCCAAAGAATTTCCGGCTCTATTGTTAGTCTGGTTTACCTGCATTTATGGCAGTTATCTTGTGTGCCTTTCATGGTTGATCATCGGGCTGTGGTATTAATCAAACAAAACAAAACAAAGTTTAAACTGTTTCTCTCTGTGATTCCTCTAATGAATCAGGTTCAGAGCAAATGGGAAAATCATATTCTTGCGTTTCCTTACCTCTAGATGTGTCATTAGACTTCATTTGACATTTGATTCAATTTTCTCTATACCAGCTTTTTAGATTTCATACAACTGATTTTGTCATTTTTTCCTTTCAGGCAATATCATGAGTAAAGTATTGAAAGTGTTGGACACCTTGGATCAGCATAACTTTGAAGAGGTCAGCAGCATGCACAACATGGACACCCTGTACAACGACATCTTTTCTATCTCTACAACCAAGGAGACAGGCGAGGTTAGTTCATGCGTACGATTTGATATATTTTTACTCTATATTCAATCATATCCATACATAATAGTCATGACTTTATTGCACGATAAGAAAGACAGCAATTTCCATAACTTAGAGAGACATACATATTTCTTTTGTGTGAATTTGAATGTGCTGAATTGATCAGCTTTGAATCGGTGTCAATAAATTTTCTTTTTACTTAATTTGATTTTTTAAAGGTTGAGATTATTCTGAGAGTGACATATCATTCCTTTGAATGTATATATAACTTTTTCCTTCTGTCATTAAAGCATCTGTTTTCAGATTTCAAGCGAACATTCCTGCTTTGTTCTCATTTTATTTATTTAAAAATGTTATTTGAAATAACTCGTTCTTGTACTCCTTTAATCATGATTTTACGTTCATCGCGTTGATATGCCTCTATTTCACAAATCAATATTCCTTTTAACATTTCTTTTTCTTACCTGCTGACAAAATATGGAAGTGCTTATAGACCTGACAAATCCTGTTTGTTTTTTTTTAAGAGACTGTCCTGATAGTCATTTTTTTTACTCATTTAGATTTCCTGTTTTGACTATTTTTATGGAAAAATCTTGTTTTGTTCTTTTCACATTGTGTTTTTTTCTTTCTCTCTTTTAATATCCTGTTTTTCTGTAATAGTGTCCTGTGTTTACACTGACTATGGTTTACACACCTGTGCCGTGGTAGTTACACAGGATCCAAGTATTTAATTCCATTGTTTTTGTTTCGTCCAACACAGGCATCTATAGGTGACGAGCCAATCGTTAATCTCTTGGTCGACTGGGCAGTCAGTATACAACGGGTGGGGGATCACCGATGTATTGTGGTGGCGCTGCTTATGGAACGACGTCAGGCCGAATTGAGAAATGAGGTATTTATGACACACTGTGTAGTGTACTTGATTGAAGTGTATGTTGACAGCTGGGTGTTTTACATCAGTGTTCTTGATTAAAGTGTCTGTTAACATCTGGGACAAGGGGTTTATGATATGATGTGTTAAATAACATAGAAACTTATAACTGTCTATGTTTTTCAAAATTTATTTGTTTATGTTTCGTTTTCAGGGTTTTTTTTGTAATAGAAAAATAAATTTGTTTCTGTTTTATGATCTTTTTATTCTGTAGAAGTTCGGAGACATGGATACATCTACCGATGAAAAAGATGGGGAACAGTCCGATTTAGCATCATCTACCCCAATATTCCAATCTCTTCTCATGAACTTCCTGGACACTAGAGCTCCTGTTTTAGGTAAGATGTTAAACGATTGGATCTTTTTAAGTTTTAGAGGGGATGGGGACATTGTTAAATATCTTTTTTTTGTTCTGTTGTCCATTTTCTCATCTCTATTCTCGCTGTCATTCAAATTTTTTTCCTGCCACTTAAAAGAAATATTTGAATATTAACTTTGGTTATAGAAGATGTAATACATAGCTTATTTCTTTCTTAATTTGAAGACGATGGCAACACACATTTAGTTGTTATTTTTAAAACTTTCTTTTTTTTGCAAATAGCATAAAACAAAAACAGCTCTCCTGAAAACACTTTAAAAATGAATAGGGAATCGGGCGACAATGTGGGAATAATGCTTTTTGTTTTCAATCACTAAGATTTTATTCTTTTGTCATCTTTCTAACAGAAGAGCACCCAACAGATGAAGAGAGGCAGGCGTTCAAAAATCTGATTGCTCTTTTTAATGAGCTCATTATCCACGATGTCTTCTCACACGATGCTTACATGCACATGTTGATTTCACGAGGGGATCTGGGATTAGCTCCAGCTTACAGCGCCCCCTTGACAGACCAAGATGATTTGTTTAGTGTGAAAAGCCAACCTGAGAGCATCAAACACGAAGTCACCTTAGATGTAAGATTGTTTAATATATTGTATCTGTCAAATCTCTAAATTCTAAGCTGTCCCTACCGTTATGTAAGAGTTGTTTTTAATGTAACCAGTAATCTATTATTGAAGTAAGCAGCAACTTTCTTCATCTTCATTGTTCTTTAAATCATTTTGTCGCACTTTAACTCAGAAGCATCTTAAAACCGTAAAAAGGTCTCATGAAATATTTTTGTAGATATTAAAGACGATATAGAATGCAGAGGTCTGGGTTTGAGTCCTACTTTGTGAAGGATTTTTTTTCTGGAGATTTCATGGCTCTGCCCTGGAGATTCAAGTGGAATCTTCTCAAGTTCTGTTGAATCGCCTTTGGTATGACCTTTCTGTGTTGAAAAGGGCGTAAAACTCCAAACTTTAGAACTTTTTGAAATATAATTTGTCTGCTTAATCAGAGGTCCTGAAAGTCCGAAATGATTTAGATATTGTCTTCTATTCCTTTTTCTATTTTTAGGATGAAATCAAGGTAGATATGGATATCCATACCATGGAAGAAAACCCAGTCAGTTTCTTTGGAGCTATGAAAGATGAACCTAAGTCAAGTCCCGAGCAGCCAGGTAGGTGAATGATAATTATTACCAGGGCTGCCACTCTTTCGTGGATCCACTGATTTTCCGTATATCCGTCCGTGGATTCCACGGACATCACCCGTGGTTGCCATTGAAAATCTGCCATGGCATGGACGGGTGTGTTTTCTGTGAATTTCAAAATGTTCCGTGCACCTGTCTGTAGAAGCCACAGGCAGTCCGTTGATCACCGCCAGTGGCCGTGGCTGTTGCATTTCACGGCTGTCCGTGGATCCGCTCACGGCTCTAGCTGTTGGTCTCATGAGAAACCCGTAGTGACCCGTCCATGGATTCATAGAAGCCAAGGATTGTTAACATCACATCCAGACCTGTGGGAAGACCTTGCATGTTTACTAATAATCAGTGCCCAGTCACTGACTGTTCTCTTTATTTTCTGTCATTAAACCTCGGCTAGAGCATTTAACTTAGGTTAAATTGTGACCGCCAGGTTGGGTCGTGTACTCATGTGCGTAAGAAAGAGATGGAGATGCTGGATTGGAACCAGAAATGTTGCACTGCATACACCAACCAGCATCTCACTCTGGGCATTTCCATAATTTTTTGCCTGGTGCTGCTGGTAGGGTCTCTGTTATTTCTGTTATCTGACCCTGTATAATTCTTAGCAACGATGCTAACTTTAGCAACGATGAGAGAGAGAGCATAATAATGATGTAATATTATTTTTGTCAACTGGCGGTTATCGCAGGTGTGTGCGGTATAGTGAGTACTTCAAATGCATCGTAGAATTGGAGAGAGAATGTGAGTGGTTAGAGATTACACAGTGTTGCAGGTAGGGTCTCCTGCTAATTCTCTAAACGAACCCTGCCCATTTCCTAGCAGCATGTGACCTTTGCTGTGTCAATGCATTATAACCCACAGTATTGAAACTTAAAATGGTTTTGGTAGCATGATACAAAGCGCTTATTATTGATAACGGTTTTCTTATTCATTTATGTTTACTTTGATCAAAAGAGTTTCAAATTTAGACCATGTAATTATCCCAATGAGTGTTTGCCGGTTGTCGTGTTGTTTGCTTAAAAAATATGTGGATTTTATGAATTTTGGGTGGCAGCCCTGTATAACACATTAATTATTTAAGCCTTGTAGTTATTTACATGAAAAGGTTGTGTGACAATGGTACAGTCTAATCCCAGCAGATGTGAACTAGAACTGTAAGACATGTACGAATTCCTTATGATCCCACCCATTCAAAGTATTTTGTGCTCATCAAATCATAATAGTGACTTGATTTTTACTATTGTTTTGGGTTTGTTTTGTTTGTTTTAAATTATTTATTATTTTGTATATTTTTGGGGGGGTATTGATATTGTTGGTTTAAGATTTTGCAGAATTTAGTCATCAGTATTTAAAGATTATGATAAGAGCAGGTTAAGGATTCTTCTAAAACATTTTTGTTTAGGACATTACCAGTCTTGGTTTTTATAACAATCAAGTGCTTTGGTTACACGCTATCTGTATTTGTCCAACTGACCAAGAGTTAGTCATGCATTTTTTTACTTTCCCTCTTTAACTATAGATCTTAGTCTGGCGTTGCTCAATGGTAAATCAATTAATTATGGTCATGAACAGTATTACTTGTTTTAATGCTTGATGTGTCTTGTGTTTCTGTTTATTGTCTGGCACATTGTCATGTAGATGCGTCATGTTGTCATTGGCAGGCATGAAGGATTGACAATGTAGATCTTTTGGTTCATTTGTTGCCTTTTTTTTTTTTTGTGTCAATGTTACTGTATCTCTCACTTTGATGGGTTTTTTTTGGTCAAGAGTTGGCATTGCTATTGTATGTAAAGTTGTCGACCTGCTCTGTGTTAATTATTTATGACTCTATTATGTGAATAAAAATGTTTTATCTCTCAAGCAGCTGGCATCAACATACATGCCGTCTCAAACCAGATATTTACAGGGTTTTTTATACCTTCGTGATTTTTCATCCGTGCGCTTCAGAACCTGTCTCTTTACTACGTTAGGTTTGTGACCATTCAAGCTTTTTGTCTTTGGTCAAGTTATGCTTTTAAGGCTTTTTTGTGTGCTGACTCGTGTATCAATTTTAAAATTCTATAAAAAGGTATTCTTACGATCTGATGACCAAAATAGGTCAATGGGATTCTTCAGGTAGTGGATTCAAATACTGCTGGGCGTATTAAGGTCTCACTGCAAGTGAAAACAATATCAAGATTAGATGACATTTAAAACGGGACCCAGAGATGTTTGGTTAATCACCTGCTTGAGCTGAACTTTTAATGTATGATTATTTCTTGACAAGGGAATTAAATAGTAAAGAAAGAAAGATTACAACTCTTCTTCTCGCCATAACATTTAAACGAACCGGTTGTTGCATCTTAAATAGATAATGCACACACAGAGTCTAAAAGACTCACATAGCAATGGTTGAAGGGTGCTTGTGGTAGGATTTCTGTCTGTTCTCATACTTGGTATTTATGTCATCAGAATACTGTTTTCAATTAATTCCGTTTAGAAGAAAGAGGGTCTGAAAATAATTCACAATTTATTGTTTTCTTCTATTGTATTACTATTGTGTAGCATGTGTTGTTGACAGGCTTGGATTAATGTGACAGGTTTAGAGAGATGCCTTTGGGCATTAGAAGGTGTGGCATGTGTTGTTGACAGGCTTGGATTAATGTGACAGGTTTAGAGAGATGCCTTTGGGCTTTAGAAGGTGTAGCATGTGTTGGTGACAGGCTTGGATTAATGTGACAACATTTAGAGAGATACCTTTGGGCATTAGAAGGTGTAGCATGTGTTGGTGACAGGCTTGAATTAATGTGATAGGTTTAGAGAGATACCTTTGGGCATTAGAAGGTGTAGCATGTGTTGGTGACAGGCTTGAATTAATGTGACAGGTTTAGAGAGATGCCTTTGGGCATTAGAAGGTGTGGCATGTGTTGGTGACAGGCTTGGATTAATGTGACAACGTTTAGAGAGATGCCTTTGGGCTTTAGAAGGTGTGGCATGTGTTGTTGACAGGCTTGGATTAATGTGACAGGTTTAGAGAGATGCCTTTGGGTATTAGAAAGTGTGGCATTTGTTGGTGACAGGTTTGGATTAATGTGACAGGTTTAGAGAGATGCCTTTGGGCTTTAGAAGGTGTGGCATGTGTTGTTGACAGGCTTGGATTAATGTGACAGGTTTAGAGAGATGCCTTTGGGTATTAGAAAGTGTGGCATTTGTTGGTGACAGGTTTGGATTAATGTGACAGGTTTAGAGAGATGCCTTTGGGCTTTAGAAGGTGTGGCATGTGTTGTTGACAGGCTTGGATTAATGTGACAGGTTTAG
>JARBEQ010307600.1:0-16891 GCA_030265355.1 Tritonia tetraquetra
TCCCACCTACTTGAATAGGATCAGGGGAGTGGCATATAGGTTTTCACCGAGTTTCAAGGAGAAAAATATCCGACGCTCCCGGGAATCGAACCATGTACCTTTCGCTTCAGAGTCAAGAACCGTACCTCTGCGTTCCCCCCTCACCTGAATAGTAAGAAATAATAAGGATATTGTGTTCACAATTCGAAAAAATTACCTCAATCCCACTTAGATCGAAATTTACACCCAAAACAAAAATTCAGCTGAAAGTCAGGGTGTGGTCAAAGGGCAATAACTCATGAAATACTATCCCTTTTGTAGAATTAGCAGGGTTGCTTACCTTTAGCCAAACGACCCCAGTCGTCCATGGCACGTTAAGCGTTAACCTGGTTTCGGTTGCGTTAAGCGGACAAGTGACAATTTGTCACTTCCTGGATAGGACGCTGGTTTATTGCGAAATACTTTCCCAAATCTTATTTCTTATCCAATTCCCTGTTACCATTACAGTGTAGGGCCTGCTCTATGAGGCAGATTTACTCAATGGATTGGATCAGGATATTAGGCCAAGCAGGTGATCAGCCCACTGTGACTTTCCCAAATCTCATTTGAGAATTTGTACCTATTTCTACACCTGGGTCAAGTCAGACAAACCATGTAAAGTTTCTTCCTCAAGGAAAAAACGAAGTGCCTGAAGTCAGACTCGAACCCACGACCCTCACCATGGAAGTTTGTTGTCTAGACCACTCGGCCACCTTGTCTCCTATAGCCACAGTGACTTGTTTATTGACCTCTCTTTGATCAATATACTTTAATGTATTGTTCATTTTGCCAGTACAGAGTGGGCTGATCACCTGCTTGTCCTAAGATTTTTTTATATATAGCATTTCTGGCTCTATGGATGCTATATATCTAAGAATCTTATATATATATGCATATATTTCGTGTGCCTTTCATGAATGAGCGTAGAGCAGGCCCCAACACTGATTTGCAGTATTAATGGGGGTCAATCAAATAAATAAGTTTAAATCTGACACACTGACACTATAAATTCCAGAACCAGACGCCCTCTCCATCCATTGATGGGTCCAGAAAAAGAAGAATTCACCATAAAGTAAGCGGAATTGTTTATTTTTGTTAATTTTGATTAAAGCATTATCTCTCACATTTTACTTTTCAAATGACACCATAAATAATAAATACGACCTAATAGACAGGTGCTTTCTGCAGTTGTTTCAATAATGTGAAGAACTTTCCCCTTTCTGTACAGGACTCTGCCGCTGGTCTATTGCAGGTTAATCTCCCACCTTGCAGTTAAGAACGTATCTACTTCTACTGTTGGGCCGAGTGAGGAACAACATGCATACCACGCATTCCTTTTTTTTCAAAGCTAGTGTATTGCTTATTTGATCAAACCCCATTTATACCGCAAAGCAGTGTTGGGGCCAGCCCTGTGTTCAGCCATGAAAGGCACTCTTTCTTTCTTTCTTATCCAGTTCCCTTTTAGCATTAGTGTAGTGCCAGCACTATGAGTCTGGATTTCAGTGGATCAATATATTAAGCCAAGCAGGTGATCAACCCACTGTGACCTTTGTGGTAGGAATTAATTTTGCCCGGACAGAGGCCTTGCGGCCTACTCTTATCGATTTTTAACTGCCAAGGGTTCTTTAACGTGCGCAATGTGCACCAGGGACCTCCGAAGTTGAGGGACATGACCACTGAGCCACGGGCGCCTCCTACTTATTAATTAGCTAACTAACTACTCAATATGCTAACAAATAAATCAGTTTATTAATCAACTAATACATAATAGTTTATTAATTTTCTTTCCAGCAATCAGTGTCAAAGCTTATATTATTTGTATTTCTGTTTAATTTTACCCAGAGACAACTAGACAGAAGGGGGTTATATCCCTTGCCCAAGAATCCAGACATGTCCGTCACCAATGCCTATTACTGACTTAACGGCTCCTCTATGTGGGAGACATTACCACATATTTAGCATACCGGTAGACTATGCAAACAGTAGATATCACTATGAATTTATGAAGCTTGATTACATTTTTTTCATAACTCACAATCATCTCCATCATGTCGACCCCCATTATGTTACAGTGGTCTCCGCCTAAGAAACTGCCTATCGGGAGACAGCATTCGCGGGTTCGAGGGGGGACCGGGTTCTTACGCAAATTTCTAAGAGTAGCAATCAAAGCTATACATGAGGTGGTTAATTCCACCATGAGGTGGCTCTTTTTGATACTATATGAAGGAGTGCATTGAATTAAGTTGAGCCATAGCCATCTTGTTCGTTTATCACTCATTTTAACTTCAACTGAGGAGTTAAGTTTTGTTGGGTTTTTTTAACACCCGAGGACAAAATTCATTAAAACAGTGGGTTCTTAGTGAGTTATATACATGTGGTCCGGTTCCTAGAGATGAGAATTATATAGAAAAAATTCCCTTTCTGACTGCCGACTGGTTGTGAGACGGAGTGGGTTCTTAGGTGGAGACAACTGTATTAGTATCATTTGCACAGCATGACAATGACCTGACCAATAAGGAGACATATTATGCTGTCTGAAAGTGCTGTGATTTGGGAACTGAAAGCACTGTGATTTAGGAAGTAGCATGGAAAGAGTGAATTTCCAGGAGGTTGTTGGATTTTCTTTACTTGTCTACCATTGTTTGGATTTTAAACAACTCAGCTGTAAAGGAATCCTCTACACATTTCAAAAGGTCAAAGTCAAAGGCACAAAGAATTGAAGGAAATCCCCTAAAACACAATTCACTATAGAGAAATCGCTTTCAGATTTATACCATTTTATTTGAGTGAAAATGTCAGTGACCAAGTACAAACTGTAGTAAAGAACATGATCCACCAAATTATCAAGAAATTGTATCCATTGTAAATATGTCTATATCAGCTTTTGCGCCCTCAAGTTTCCTTTTGATGTTTGCATTCACATTTTCCAATTGTCTTCCCATCCTTGCCGCAGTCTGATGAAATGAAAAGTGATAAAAAATGATCAATTCAAAGATACAGTTTTCTTTTAAAGCAAACTGATTTTTAAACAAATTGTTGAACGTAATTTGTAACTTTGGACGTGAAAATCCAAGTCATATATTTAAAGGCAAGTGCTAGGTAAAGCAAAATCTCATCAAACCAGGAAATAGTTATCAAAGTCCAGTCCATACGATGACACAATCTGTGAAATATCAATTAAATCAAGAGAAGAAAATCTATAGTCTGTTGTGTTATTAATTGAGCAAACAACACAATTTGTGCTGGTTAAATAAAGAAAATTGTGAAGTTGTTAGTCTTACACCATTTTCAATACATAAAGGTTTTATCAAAGGCTGTTTAACAGAACTTTGAAGACGAATGTGACTCTTGACAGAGCCTTGAAAGCTGAAAGATCCAGAGGAAACATCCTACGTTAGTGTGTTGTTGTAATCCGAATAAAATATATTTTTCCTTTAAATACTCCATCCATATACATCACACTACAAAACAACAAAACACAAAACTGACAAAGACATTTATTTACAACCCATGCGCTGGACACAGGTTCACATGTCTGGACTATAGCAAACAGCAGCAACAATACTACACAGCAGATGACAAACACAACTCTTTACAACTAGTGGTATTCATATTGTTATAAAAGTAGGTGTTAAAAAGTAAGCCTTGTTTAAAAAAAGAAGAAAAAAAAAGAAATGCTTAACAAGTAAGTGTTAAAAGTAAGCTTTGTTTAAAAAATGAAAGAAAGATAAAAATAAAATACCTCAATTTTCCAAAGCATCTCCACCTCCCATTTGTGTGACACAAATGACGTAACACAGCCTGTGTGTTTGGAACCAACTCTTCCTACTCGACCAACACGATGGACGTAGTCGGACAGGAAGTTGGGGAAATCGTAATTAATCACATGGTGTACCTGGTGAAATCAAAGATATTGTCTTTATTAACTTGCTTGAAAAGACTTGGTGATTTCAGAATAAATTTTTTTTCTCAAAACCTGTGAAATTGGAATGAATCGATGTTTATTTATCTGAAGGAGAAGATGAATTTTAACTTACATCTGTTATGTTAACCTTCAAACAACTGACTTTATTTAAACATTAATGTTTGTATATCTATAAAAACTGGTTGTTGATTATTATGAAGAGAATAATGGAAAGAGTTGAAAGAGGTTTACATTGGTGGTATCCAGACCCCGTGAGGCGATGTCCGTTGCCACTAAGATGTCAGAGTAACCTGCCTTGAAGTGAGAAAAAACTCCCTCTCGTTCCTGCAGACAGATATCAATTACTATGACAATGTAACATACAAATAAATTACTTGATCAATTTCTACTATAGTTCTACAGCCATTATCAATGACAGAAAGGAATATTAACCTCTTCACATCACACCATGAACCGGTCAACATTTCCCCAAATACATTATATTTTTCCATAGAAATTCCCTGACACCCGGCCATTTTAGACTATTCTTTTTTTAAATCATGGAAATAAGTGGAATGAAGCACAATTTTATGTTGAATACAGAGAAACAAACACCTTGTTTCTAGATTCTACTCCATCAACCGTCAGCTGTTCTTTGAAAGTAAAATGAAAGACAAAAGTAAATAGGCCTACATAATGTGAGAATATGAGAATTAGAATATTCTACAAAGAAAAATAGAGACTATTCCACATATAGCCTTAGACTGAGAGGATAGAATTTCTTTTCATCTTTAAATTGTTTCCCTTATTCAATATTTTACCTGTGCCCCAACCCTATCTCACCTGTGCCGTTAACTCTCCATTCATTGCCAGACACTTTATTTCATTCTCCTGTAACAGATTCCTCAGGTAAAAACATGTCTTGCTGTTCTTAGCAAACACAAGACTTACTTGTCCCTTTTCCACATTTGTCTTGAGGAGTTGAATTAATTTTTCTGAAATTCAAAGCAAACAAAGTGTTAGTGATAAACCAAGAAAAATACATTGTCTGTGATTTGTATTAAGGTCAATTTCTTCACAAAGAATAAAAACTTTTTTTTACCTCTATGAATAATAAATCTTGTTTGCCGTTTCTATTTTACTGCATTGAATAATCTTCATCTGATCTTTATTTTGCATATCTAGAACAGCGATCTTAGTTTTTTTAAATGACCTAATTTGGTCACAGATGATATTACTTCACAGTGGGTTGATCACCTGCTTGGCTAAATATCTTGATCCAGAGAAATCCAGCCTCATAGTGCTGGTCCTACACTGTAATGGTAAAAGGGAATTGGATAAGAAAGAAAGAATGATATTACTTCCCATGACTTTTGTATCAAAAAAACCAAAATGACAATGGAAGAGTAGGAGGAGATAACAAAGAAATTAAATTTGAAAAATGTAAAAAAAAAAAACAAAGAACAAAGAAAGAAAAGAGATTCTGAAGGTTAAATGTGTTACCAGGTTTGCTGTCTGGGTTAATGCGGTAGAACGTTTGGGGTACGTGTGGCATCAACATGTGGAGACCTCTAGTGGTCACTTTCGTCATCGAATCAACCTGGAACAAAGATAAAATATTGATGTCACCTTTAAAAACTGTGTTTAATACCTTCGTTCATGTCTTTCATGTGAATGGCTCACATCAGAATTTATCTTCATCATTTACAAAATATTACACTTTGCTGTACCTATCATGACCCAAGCAGTGATTTTCCATTCCGGCACCAGAGGTAGCAATGGGGGAATCACAGAGGGATAGAGTCATAAAATTTATCAATTGCTCATCAGTGCATTAATTTTTAGTGAAAACTTATAATTGTTTGAAAATTACTTTGAGAGAAATTAGTGGAAAAATTTATACATTTTTCAAAAATATCAGCAATCTAAGGGATTGCAACGAGAAATATCTAGGCATGACAGCTTTAAATTATCAAAACCAGGGTCTAGATGTCTAGATTGGTAAGAACGTGTTGAATCGATCAGACTAGACATTAGACGAGTGAATAAAATTACGATTTTAAATGTATTTCAAATCAAACTGCGATAAAATATGACAGACTAAGCATGCAATGGCACCTGAAAACTGACACAAAGAGGACAAAAAAAGTGCAAAAAAATCACACGAAGCAAAAGGTAAACATATACTCTGCGTAGACTAGACTGCTAATTGGCGTGATGGTACGGCAAGGGAAAATACGGAAGCCCGCCGATCAGCGGGATGGTACAGTCAAGTGTTAAATCATTTTTCAGCTATTTCTAACATCCTTACTCAAACACATCTGAGTATAAATTAAATCTATAGATTCATTTAAGGTCAGAATTGCTAATCGATGAGAAAGACAAAGATGGATGTGGGAGTTGAGGTCTCGTTCACAAATTCTTACTTTGGCAAAGTACAGCATTTAAAAAATTGCTGGTTATCCAGTTTCAGAGATGTAGCTAAATGCCTATAAGCCGATATAAAAAAACATGATATGATGTAGAGCAATCATCAATCTGTTGTGTAAAGAAATTTGAGACTTGCTGATGCATATAATTGTATATGGAATGTCAGAAATATTGAAAAAATGACACCATTAAGCACACATATTATTACTTTATAGATAACAATTGTAGAAGTTTAAAATTTGTCATGTTTGGTTCAATACAAAATCTGCAAATATAAATGTCTGACCACAGGGCTGGTGGTTACTGAAGGTTAAAGTTGTCTATAAAAATGCACTATTTACAGTATCTGCATCCAGAGATTTAATTCCATAAAATCTTAAATCCAATGCGCTTTCCTCATTATAGTGCAGCTTGCATAGTGTGATAGACATGAAAACCCCTTACAGGAATAATGTGTCCAATGGCATTATCCAAATCCCTGGGCATGGTGGCGCTGACTAAGGCCAGTTGTATACCGGACAGGAATGGGTTGTTGGCTTCTGTGGGGCCGTGTGACAGTGACACCTAGTGGAGGAAAAATATGAAATGTAAGCAATATATTGGTCGGCTGGAGTTGAAGGTTATAAAAACTTTTTTAAAAAGGTATAGCAATTGTTAAAAATAACCATAAGAATTTTTTTATAAATCATTTGCTTCTGGAACTTTCATTCAATGAGTAATAATTCATTAAGTATTGTACAACTGGTAGTCATGATTATAATTGTCGGTGAATTGGTCATTATTGAAAAAAATTACAGTAAATTCAAAATGTGACTGAATGACAAAGTTGTACTGGCCTACCTGAAACTTGTGAAATATGTCATGAATATCTGGCAGAAAGGAGTCATCTAACAAAGTGTCTGACTCGTCAATAATGATGGATTGAAGGTTGGACTTTCTCAAACATTCTGATTTAATAAAAACAAACACACATCCAATTATAATCAAATGCTGTGATGTCTCCTTCATTTCAAACAGTGAAAGATAAACATCAAGCTAATCCTACAAGGGAATCTTACAGGAAATAATCCCATTTTTGTAAAGTGAATATCGTGGATTCTAAAAACCATGACAAGGATAAGAATTATATGAAGAACAACCTTTGTTTCTCTCCTATTAATTTCTGTCTCCAACTCCAAAGAAAGAAGGATTCTCTGCATTTCTTGGAATTTGTTGGACTCCTTATAACTCCAATAAAAGAAAAATTGAGGGTTGTTACATTTTAACATGATCATACTCACAGTTGATCTTCACAAGCTGAAGTCACATAGATACCTATAAACAAGTCATCATCCAGTATTATACTAACCTGTGCCCTGCAAGTCATGTGATATCCCATTGTGCACTAACTCTCACCTGCATCTTATCCTGCAAAAGTCTTTATACCAAATTTCATTTCACAACACAGGGACTTTTGTAATCCCCCTTCCCAACCCCCACCATGAACCCACCACTTAGCAAAGAGTAACCTAGATTGAATCTTTGTCTTAACGTGTGAACTGAGTGGGACTGTGAACTTCCACTTGTTTTATCTTAAGAAATTTGTTTGTTTGGTCAAGCCCCATTAATGCAGTGTTGGGGCCAGCTCTCTGTTCTACGACAAATGGTGCATACCCGCCACATGTGGCAAAAAAAGAGCTGGAAAAGCTATCGATCGAATGATTTCAGACAAGCACGTGATCAGCCCGCTGTGCTCATCATCCTTTACTGCAATGTACTGAACAGTATTAATCATAAAATAAGGCCAATAAACAAATTACTGTTGCCCTTGTGGTCACCTCCTCAGCTATAGTAAAAACTGGGAGAATTTGCAACTAATGAATAAGAATCTGACAAGAAACAATCCCACTCTGTTTCAAGTACCTACTCTTATTCACTAGTACTGTTGTACCTATCACTTATGAATGTAAAATGAGTGGGAGCTCACATTCCACTCTGTTTACAGTCTTACTTGCTGCCAGCATCTTGTTCAAGACGCCAGGTGTTGTGATGAGGATATCCATAGGATGGGCAACAAATTTCTGCAATTCCCTCTGGAGAAAAAACATTTCATAGTCAATTCTAACACCTCTTGAATATTCTCATCAAAATTGACAGTCTGATGAAGAAGGATTTCTATTAAAACAGTAACAATTCAAAATGACAGTTTCTTTCGTTTTCTACATTTACATTCAAACATTCTTCTGATCGAAACAAAATAAGTCAAATTCTGAACCTAATAATTACTGGTGATAAAGCAGTATTTTTCTAGGGGGAAAAAGTTTGTTTGATCAAACCCCATTACCACTACTACAAAGTAGTTTTGGGGAGAGCCCTATATTCTACCAATGATGCGCAAGACACGTACATATCAGAATGCAGGCATCCTACAACCCACTACGACGATGTGGCCCAACATACAGCTGGAAATGCTACGGATCAAAGGATTTAAATAAGCCGAGGGATAAGCTTACTACTACTACTACTATGTCCATTCACCATGAGCAATGCACTGAACAGTATCAATTAATCACAAAAAAAAGGCCAATAAACACATCATGACTGTTGTCTTTGTGGCTACACCTCAGCTATGAATACAAGAGAAATTCGTCCCTTTGGTGGGCTATTATTACTATTATGGAAAAAGTAGAGGATAGAATAAGACTAGGAGGGATGTGTGGTGGCGTGGTTGGGAGTGTCTGTCATGTTTGTGCTACTCCTGTCATGAGGAATGTGTTGAAAAAAAACAATAATGATCTCAAAAACAAGCTACAAATAAATGAAGGAATATAAATCAAACCTTTAACACTTTGCTGTCTGAGGGTTATTTCTCTATATTTACCCTTCCTGCCTGAGGGGGGTAGAGGATGGCCATGAGAATTTCATAGAGCCTTAAAAAAAGTAACTTCTTTACTTTTTAATGGATCTTTATGAAACTTTCACTTTCACACATTATGTATAAATGGACAATACATATAATGACCAATGAATATGCAAATCAGTTGGTCATGTGACCTTGGCAGCCATTTTGAATAATTAAATAGAAGGAAAAAAAAAACCAATCTAGTTTGTTCAATAGAAGATTTCAAATATCAGGTACAAAACCTTATCAATGACATTGAACAATATGTATGACATAAGAAAAAAGTAATATTTTATAGTATTTATTTGGCTTTATTTATGATATTTATGGTTTTTTTCAACAACTGGATGTTTTGTTTTTTTATTTTTAAAAATCATGAAAATCATACAATTGTCGCTCATGGGCAACAGTAGACAGTAAGGGTAATAATGTCGGGGTCGCCCTACGGCGTCGTCAGGCAGCTGTGTGAATTCTTGAACTAATTCAGGTGTGTGGGGATCAATATCCTCATACAATTCCAATTCAAAGAGGGTATCAACATTCCTGTTTGAAGTGCTACACCCCCTTCCTCGACCCCTCACCCTGTTTGTGATGGGCCGGGTGCTACAACTTCAACCCTTTCATCTTCGAGATTCAATTCAGAACTTTGCGGCATGCTTTCGTCACGTTCATAACTCAATCAACCATCTTCTGAGTCACAATCAAACTCCTTACCCGAGTCAAAGTCATTTCGTACACATTGAAAGCTATCCATTGAGGATATGAAGAAAAAAACGATGAAAATTCTAGAAAAATTGAGTCGAAACTTTGATGCGAGTGTTGAGAAAGTGAAACTAGATCCCCGTAAAGCGATAACAGATGGAAATAGCCGAGTAGCAAAGGGAACTCACTCCTGAAATACACCGATACCTGAAGACTTACAATTGTCGCCCACGGGCGACAGTAGACAGTAAGGGTAATAATGTCGACGTCGCCGTACAGTGTCGTCAGACAGCAAAGTGTTAAAGTAGAGGTGCTTTAAAAAAATAAAACGAACACAAAAAACAAAGATTAGACATTTTACCTTTGAGGCCTTTCCACCAACTACACACTGTGTTGCCACGTCCATTGAAGATGTTAAGGATTGGACAACACTCTGATTGAATACAGAGATTGATAAAAATTCCCATGTAATGAATTAATATATATAATATCAATGAAGTAACATACCAATGTGGGTTATCATTTTACTTATATATTCACCTAACACAACCTCATACAAAATATACTTGACGCCTGAAATTTTCACAAAGAAGATTAACTATCAAACTCTTCTTTTCATGTGAATTGTGAAAGACCGATTTTAACTCAGACTATGGGGCCTTGAAGTGTAGTGGTGTTTTTGCCTTGTGCACAGAAGGTCCTGGGTTCGAATCCTGGCAGCAACGTGGGGATTTTTTGACTTTTTCTCTCAATTTGTATGGAATTATGTGAATTCCTTATGGAATCAAGTCCTATTGGAGATGGACCATAAATCAGAGGTCTCAATCCATGTACTTCCTCCAGCACTATGTTGACCATGCCTAAATGCCTGGACGCCTGTGTTGGTGTCTTGAGCATCGTTCGAAGCAGAATGTAAGACTGACCCTGACATTGCACCATAGTTTTTGTTGTCATCCACATTCAGATATATCCTGTTTTTACTTGTCTGAATAGTTTTTGTTTTAATTGGTTCAACTGTTTTTAATAATTTTTGTCCTCCATGTCATTGACACATTGTACAGCGCCAATGGGCATCTACTCTTTCTTTCTTATCCAGTTCCCTGTTACCATTACAGTGTAGGGCCCACTCTAAAAGGCAGATTTACTCTGGATCAAGATATTAGGCCAATCAGGTGATCAGCCCACTGTGAGCATCTTCTCGCTTTATCTAATATTGCATATAATTTATTCTTTATCATTTCCCATCATGATTGGCCTGAAACATACCATGACTTGTTCCGTGAGCTCCCTGTTAGGACTGATGATGACTGTGTGTGGGTTGGCCAGTGCGTTTGTGTCATCATCCATCTCCCCATGCCCTGTCTGTCTCATCAACATATTCTTCTGGTGAGTTATCCTCTCCACGGCAGGTACAAGGTATGACAACGTTTTACCTGACCCTATCATTCATACAAAAACAAAACATTTAAACAATGTCAGCATACATTGTGTAATGGCGACTTTTACTTTCTTGTTAGAAGAGAAGTATATTAAAAAAACAATTAGAAATGATATCAAATTGTGATAGGAAAACACTTCCAGTCAATTTAGGTAAGCAGAGTAAAGCGTCTTAGCCAAGGACACAATGTTGGATGATGAGGGCAAGGTGTTCCTTAGTGTGACCCATCCAAGTTCTAAACCAAGACCATCGTTGCTTGACTTCACTGACTTTTTCAGTGCACTATCCTTTCTGCCATGTGCCATAGCCTTCTATCAATGACAATTTCTCCGCAAAACATACTATGCTTACAATGATCTACAGAGCAGTCCTTTACCGATATTCAATACTTTTATTGTAACTCCTAAATACAAAAAGCCTTTTTGTTATTTTCACAATATTCAGTGAGTGAATGAAAGTCTGCAACTGGTCAATGTTTTCATGGATTGAAGATTTTAAAAAAGCCCCCAAAAATATATTTATCTGTTTAAGACTGTAAAGAAATCAGGACAAGCTGTGACTTCCTGCCCAGACTATACGTCTCCAGGAATTGTTTACCACCATATATATGAAGATTAAGCTATGAAACCTATCATATCCCCATAGTAATGCTACGGACAATTTGATGTGATATCAATTTATTCAATAACTGGTACTTCTTTCCGTTAAGAGTTTTGTCTATGCAAAGCATCCTATTTGTGTCTTATTAAAACATTACTGATGAGTGATATGATAGTGATAATCATTTTGTCTATTCCACCAATTTACCTGTCTCGGCAGCACAAACCACATTGTCTCCTCTAAGAAAAGGTGGAATAGCTAGTCTCTGGAAAGTCAAAAATATTAAATTAGATGATACAAGAATTGTAATATCAAAACATTAACATTATGATAAGAGGTAATCATATTCCTTTACTTTCTTGTTTTTCCTTCCAGCCAAATACACTGCTTTGACGATAAATACAATTACTAAAAAAAGAAAATAATTTTGTAAAAAATTATAATTAAGATAAATATGAGTACAGAACTTCAATTTTTAAAGGGGGTATTTACTATGTGTCATGATTTACACAAAGAGGTCACTATAATTCATTTAAAAATTCATTGCAGCACACATTCTACCATTTTTTCAAAAACAAAACAAAACTTCTTACGTTGGAAGGTTAACACCCTATTCAACACATAAAAAGGCCATATTAAAGGTGGTTCAAGAGAAATTGAGAAGATTCCATATGAATATTCAGGGCAGAGCCAAGAAAACTCTGAAAGGTCCAGAGAAAAATCCTGCACCTCCGCGTCCAAAGTCAAGTGACCTAACCATTGAGCTAGGCCCCCCTCTCAGAAACTATCAAAGGTATTAACATGTAATTTTACAGGCAATCTTAGACTTTTATTGATATTAAGGGTCATAATTCAAAAACCTGTAGCTTTTGCAGTTTTTTCACGGCCACAAATCCCTTTGATCTTTTCCACAAATGTGGCTCTAAATAAATAAGAATTTACAGTAATGACACTTGAACTCTCCATTTTCACAGAAACAACACATTCACATACTAAGTCTATAATAAAAATGAAATCAACCACAGATTTATGTGAAAACAACTCAACTCTTACAAGTGAAAGCACAGGTTAATGACCCAACATTTCTAAACGACTATAAAACTTAGAATTTTTGGGACTGGGCACTTGGTGATTTTAATATAGGGAAAATTTATAAATTGAACAACATATCTTAAATAATTATTCATAAGGTCAATTGTAATCTACCTCATCCTTTTTATAACATACTTGGTGGCAGATCCCTACTCCACGAGCTCCCATTACCGTGACATTAATCCTTTGCCACTTACATCGCCCAGTATTGACCCACATTGCGTCTACCCTTGGTTTGTTGGAATCATTACAAAATAATAAGAACACAGGAATACATACCTTTTCTGGAGTGATTTCCCTTTGTGGGGTCCCAGTGGCTCAGAGGTATGGTTCTGGCCTTTGAAGCGAAAGGTACCTGGTTCGAATCCCAGCGGCAACAGCTGTTGTTTTTCTTCATAAAACTTGGTATAAACCTAAGTGCCACTCCCTTGATCCCATGAAGGTAGGTGGGATCAAGGGCCAATTCCTACCACAAAAAAGTCACAGTGGGTAGATCACCTGTTTGGCCTAATATCTTGATCCAGAGTAAATCTGCCTCATAGAGCAGGCCCTACACTGTAATGGTAGCAGGGAACTGGATAAGAAAGAAAGTAAGATTTCCCTTTGTAATGAAGTAATTCTTATTCTTGTGCGCCAACCCAAAGCGAAACAAGACTCGATTGAACACTGGTCTTGTTTTCCTCATGTTTCGTCTGATTTCTCTTGCTAAAAGTACATGTTTCAATCGGATGTCGCAAATAGGAACTGATAACGTCGCTGTTTCCTACACATGTTTCCTTAGTTATTCCCCTTTGTGTTTATATTAAAATGTAAGCAGACAGCCCAACAGTCTTGAAGTTACAGCCTGTCAAAGCTGTTTACATTTTTCGATCTTCTCCGATTTATTTCTAGACCAGTTTGATGATGACAATAGGGGAATAAATTAATTTTCAAATGTTTGTTTTTAGATAGAACTGTAGGAAAAAATTATGAGAGTGGCTTATTCATTTCTCTCTCTCTTCTCATTGTTGTTTCATTATTTTGTTATCATTTTTTTTTCAATGGAGATCATAGTATTTACCAAGTTATGCCCCTTTTAGTGATGCATTTGGATTGAAACGTTGAGAGTGGCAAAGGGTTAAATAACATTGATGAAATAATATACAATGTGATAACTTCTAAAATGTAAACTAAAAGATTACCTGGATCTGTGTGGGCGTTTGATAGCCCAGAGAATGAAGCGTCTTACACAGCGGTTCACTCAAACCTAAATCATCAAACATAGTAACGTTCTCCTCGCGTTGAAGACTAGGATTCTGATCAGAATGAAATGATATAAAGTCACAATCTTTGACAAATCAAATATAAATTACAATCAGGAATACACTAATCAAAACAAAACATTAAAGTGCTGCTTATTAAAAGACAAATAAATTTGATACTGTGCCACTATAATTATCAGCATTATGTATCTATAATGGTGGCCACTCAGAGATGTTTACCATGAAAGTAACAGTAAATATTGTTTGGGCAAAACCTTGGGCAACACCAAAAATTGTGACGCTTATTGTGCCATTCAAGGTTCGGGCACAGTGGGCTGATCACCTGCTTGCCTTATCTACCTGATCCAGAATTTTTCAGCACTATGTTCAGCAATGCTGGACATGGAGCTGGGTGCAACACTGCTTGACGGTAATATGCACTGTGGATAACTAAAAAAGATTAAATTCTTTAGCCTATTTTCAGCAGCATCTAACTCAGTTTAGTAGCATAAGAGGCAGAATGCTTACATCAGCCACTGTGTAACTTCACTGTGATTCTCTAACTATAAATCAATTTATCGTAACTTATCACAGAAGAATGTAAATAAAACTTCACATGAAAACAACAATTTTGCTTGCCAAGAACTTACATCTGCAAAGGGTATAAGAGTGAATTGATCTCCAATTCTTTTTCTATTTTTCCACCCACAACTAACAAGCTTGAAAAAGTCTGTTTGCCTATTGAACTTTTCATTGCGGCGGAAATTATAACTTTTTCTTTGACAAGAAATAACTAACGGTCCTTTCGGCTCAGGTTTTGTTCTTCTCTCCCTTTGTTTTCTCTCTTTCAGCTTCTCCAGTTTACGAATCATTTTTTGAGGAGCAGAAATGACTGGAAGATCTGAGGCTCTTGCATCATCCAAAAATGACTGTGTGAAGAAGATACGAATTGTCAAAATTTAAAATATATGATAAGTAACATAAAAATGGAACATTTGACAAATGAAATGATTTATGCACTAACAACAGAACCAAAGTCACTTCTAAATATATGGAATCATCGACCTCTTGGTAGTGAACAAATTGGGTTTCATCAAGAGCAGTCCACTCCCCTTTATTGCAATCAACCAGTGGCGACCTTTAGTTCACCTACTCTAAACCAATCAGAATGCTCTATTTTGTACACGCTTGGCTCCATGTGTTACTTGCCCTGTAATGCAACACAGTTCGGACGTTAGTGAGCCACTGCTTTATAGTAAACAATTATATTGAAAGCCTGTGGTCGCTTTGAATGTTGCTTGTTTATATATAATGTTTCTTTATTTTACCAAATTTTTCAACCCTTTAAGCTCTGTCCATCTGAAACGTTCATGACTCCTGACCATCCGTCTACCGGTGGCTGGAATGCACTGTTATATGGGCTGTATATAGGCAGTAAAACTCAACCAATCAGAAAGCATGTTGGTATATACATCCAAAAATAGTCAACAACAATGTCAGCGGCATGCAGAATTGTGTGATGCATACACACCAATAAAATATCCATTCTGGGCAGGTTTCAGGAGGAATACTACCACTAGATGACAGGTAGGGGTCAATAGTACATTTTTATGTTGTAAAATAGTCGCAAATCATCTGTATCTTTCCTTCGATTCTTTTTCTGAACTTGTCTTTTACCCCAAATGGCTCAGAAGCTCAGGCAGGAAGGTCATGTAAATTTATGTTAGACCTAGTTTCAGGAGCTCAGTGTGAGTGCTCCAAGGGTTAAAACATTAATTCTATTGAATATTTGTTACCAGTTACTCAATTAGTCTAATTAGTTTCAAGATGACTTTGGCTGAAACAAAGTTCTGCAAAAATCGTCTTTGACTCACATAGACTGTGTCTACTCACATCATAGCCGTGGCCGTGGGTCCCAAAATGTCTTGAATTCACGAGTGGGATAACGCGAAATAATTTTAACTGTTTTGATACAATTTCCATCATTACGGTGATGTAAGAGTCATATCGATACACTCGTTACAATCAAAGAGTGTTCTATCGAGGATGAACTTGGCATTGGACGTACAACCAATGATACTATATACTATATATATAATCATTGGTACAACCTCATGAAACTTCATTTGTATTATTTGTAAGACCTCGCCGAGTTTCCTGTTTACTCTGTACTTTCGATTTCACACCAAGTTGCCAGATTTTTTGCCTCCCTAAAAAGCCGTCAGCGAAAAAACAGTGATCTTTTTCATTATCTATCTAAATGAAGTTCAAATTCTTAAGAAATTGTTGAAAATGAATCGATAGAATAACGAACTGGCTTTCAAGTTAATTAATAGACATAATAATATATTGCATAGACATATATTATGTCTATGATTAGAGTAAAGTTGACTCAAAATGTTGTAGTGTGTATTTGGTACGCATTGACGAACACGCAAAATAATAATATACACCGTATCTAGAATAAAATGTTTTGTTTTGCTATCCAAACCACATTATACCCCCAATGAGTGTTGTGGCCAGCTCCATGTCCAGCAATGCTGAACACAGAGCTGGAAAAACTCTGGATCAGGTAGATAAGGCAA
>JARBEQ010307711.1:6189-16887 GCA_030265355.1 Tritonia tetraquetra
CCCCCCCCCCCCCCCCCCCCCCCCCACACACACACACATCTTTTCCCTTTGACCCCCCCGGTTCTGTTTTCGTGTTGTTTGTTTTACAAAAATATTTGATTATTTCCTTTTTTCTCCAAAAGTTTACATTTTAACTGACCGTGAGAAATGTAATTAATCATAAGCAATTTACCAAGATAAACTGTAAAAAACACAAAAAAAACACGCACAAACAGATTTAAAAAATAAAAATCTGTAGTTGGCATGTTGTGAGTATTGTTAGTACAATATTTTATATCTAAATCTTTGGATATCTATTATCTACTTATCTTCGCAGGTATAGGACTAACCGTACTAATAAAAAGCCATGAACCGTTCTCTTCTTTTCTGGCGCATAAAGTCGCCCCACTAGGAGGGGGGGGGGGGGGGGGGAGTGGGTGTCCACTCCTTGGACCCCAGCACACGGAGATATCATGAAATACAGTAGCAATTTGGGATTTCTCTGAGGCAGGGGTTGGAGGAGTAGCAACTAAAGAGGAAATTATAAACAACATATATCAGCAGTTATTCTTAATTTGTTTCCTTTTTGTGAATTGAGAGAATAAATCTATATAAAAAATAAATAAAAATAAATAAATAAATAACATGACCGGAAGCAAGAAAAATGTCCCTTATTCTTTTTCTGAGCTATCCCTTACCCCCCCCCCCCCCAGCCACCCCTTCAATATTTCCTTCAAGAAAGACTCGAGCGATAATTTGATATATTGTCTGAAGTATTTTAGAGTCTAATCTAGATAATGACAATGCTACCTCTTTACTGATGAAGACATTTTTTTTTCAATTATTCTATTTACGAAAAAGATGCGAATAGTTTTAATGAGTATTTATCTAGTTTCCCAATGTTCAATTGTTCAGAAATAGAATCAACCCTGGTCTTTCATCAACCAATTTATTCTTCTGTCAATAACGATCAATATAAACCACACATGGCATGGATAACCAAGGACCTCGGGCAATTTTGTTTATAATGGGAATATTTTAAAAATATAAACACAATTTGACCTAAAATTGACTCACGTGATAAAAAAAAGGAATGAACTTCCATATGGTAAGGCTGTTTACTTTTATTCCTCTCTGTTCCAATTTCGTCTTAGCTGTCATATATATCTCTTTCTTATCCAATTCCCTTTTACCATAACAGTGTAGGGCCAGCACTATGAGGCTGGATTTCTGTGGATCAAGATATTAAGCCAAGCAGGTGATCAACCCACTGTGATGTCATATATCTATGGTCCCGAAACACGGTCATTGAACCGTGTTATCGAAGATAATCAACAGTAAGATAGTCAACTCAATGAATTTTACCGAGGCCGCATGAGAGTGATGTCCCTTTATTAGATAGTGTTCCCAGACGTCTCTTATTGTTTTTTTTTTTCGTTCAATACTCGATACAAAATGACATGGTCGTAATGCATGAACTGAAAAAATATCGCACCAAAATCATAACATGCTTTCTATGCGGAGTACTCTATGGCACAACTAGCACACAAGGTGCAAGGGAAACAACTCTTAAAGTTTCCTCACTCATTATAATATAGTGAAATATTGTTGAATATCTTTGGTAATACTATAGAACAGTTTTGAAAATCTATCAAACACTAAAACGATCTCATGTTTGAGCAAAGGGTTAACCGTTTTAGAGACTAATCCAGACGAGTGCCACAATTAGTAACCTATCGAAAATTGCACAGCCTAGTATTTGATTTGTATATTCTAATCTTATTGTTATATAAGGGACATAACCCACATTCGATGTAACCCATTTTGCCAACAAAGTGATTATTCGCAAACTGAAAAGACCAGTTTCCACCAATGAGAGAGCGGCTTACGCATTGACACCTCACTCTAAAATAGCGGCGCCCGACCAAATGGTTCTAAACTTAATCTATACCTTTCTTTCTTTTTCTTTTCAATTCCCTTCTACCATTACAGTGTAGGGCCAGCACAATGAGTCTGGATTTCTCTGGATCAAGATATTAAGCCAAGCAGGTGGTCAACCCACTGTGAGATAAATACTCCAAGTAAATTCTAATTTACTGTTTTCCCCCCACTCGAAGTATGTCTAGATTTTAGGGTTCAGAGAAACGGAAGAAAGACTCTGCCTGTGGAATTCAACAAAAACATTTTTTTTCAAGAAGCATCCCAATAAGACTGTATGATATCTCATGTGCATCCCATTAAGTGCTGCCGTTTGCTAATGGATTATCTGACTACAATATGCCAAGCCTCCACCTGGGCGGGGGTTTGGAATTAATAATAATAATAATAATAATAATGATAATGATAATAATAATAATAATAATAATAATAATGATAATAATAATAATAATAATTTAAAAAATATTAATAATAATGATAATAATAATAATTTTAAAAAAAATAATAATAATAATGATAATAACAATAATGATGATATAAGATTTTTTTTATAGAGCACCCTACCCCGTATGAAACAGGTTCAAAACGATTTACATTTGCAAAGAAACTAACATTTAATCCACACAGTAGACAACTCATCTATGAAAAAAAGCAATTTAAAAAGTAATCAATCAAAATATTATTTCAAAAAGGAAGGTATATAATGGTCGTACTATTTTATAGAATAACACGTTTGTGGTCACAAATTACATACATGATTTGGAGGGGAGCAGGCACCAGAGAATGATAAATCAAGGTATGGAAATGGTTATGAGTGCCAGAAAAACACAGAGAAATAGCCTTAGAAAGAAAAGTGTAAAAGACGACGGTGGGATTCGAATCCCACACCGATGTGGTCACAAATTAAAGATGAAGGCGTCGAAAGAGTCTATACTATCAATGTGTCTGACATATCCTGAGAGGGAGTTCCAGAAAAGAGGAGCCGAGCAGGCAAAAGATTACTCACCAATTTTGCGGGTCATGTTAGGTTTTGCAAACACACGATAGTCAGATTTTGATCGGAGGTTTCTTGTTGGGGTATACACAAATTGATTAAATTGGTATTTGTTTTTTTGTTTTTTGCCAGGCACAGGCCCAGACCCATGTTCTTATCCTTAGTTATGTTTACTTAGCTTTATCCCGCTTCTACAGACCAGAGACAGAGCCCAGATTCGATGTGTTATGTACCACTACAGTCACCACCACCCCAACCTCTTGCTCATCTAGTAAAAGTTGTGTCATTTCGCCCTGTGTTCTTCAATATTCGGCCCCAGACGAAGTGGCATCACGACATCTCATCGCTCACTCAGTGAAGCCACAGAATGTCTATGTCATAACTAATGGCCAAAGCCAAAACGGACACACTGACTCCGTGCAGGTGAAAGGGGTTCTTCTGTAGACTGTTTACGCCTTCACTTGAGAGAGTGAGGAGATGTGACGACGGTCCATTTGGGGCCTTACGATTTCTTTTCTTCCATCTTTGTCTCCCATTTCCGCTAGCCGTAGGCCTGGTTGCTCATTGGCGTCTTTCGTTCTCTGTAAACGTGTTTGGCTATTTGTTCAAGTTACGACCAACTACAGTCTCATTTTTGGCACCGGGCGGGAAGAAGAGCACCAGGCGGTATGAGGGGAAATGAAGACATGGTCTGACCTCTGACCTCCGAGTATCGATCGGCGGGGCATTTTCCCCCTTTTCAGAATCACGAAATTCTCCTGCACGTGATGATGCCAGTGCTAAAATCTCTGCCCTGTTGACGCGTTGATTACGTTGCTGTTTATAAAATTCAATCATGATTTTTTATGGTTTGTTTTGTTTTGTTTTGTTTTATTGGAGCCCGGAACATTACAGGTCGGCAAAAGAGAAGAAAATATTGATCTTTAATATTGGTTAACCCTTGACATGTTATAAGATTTATTTACTTAAACCAGAGGTTTTTATGTGTGATTGGAGATCCAAAAGAAGGCTTTCAAAACTGGTGAAACGTATTCAAATGTAAAGAAAGATAAATAGATATTCTTGTCCACTAAAGATTCAATATCTCAGAAAAATATCCTGTCTGGATGAATGTTATTCACAGAAAGGTCATTATCAAAGATGGTTTAACAGAGCTTGAAAAGATTTCATGTGAATCTCCAGGGCAGAGCCATGAAAACTCTGAAAGGTCCAAAGAAATAATCCTGCACAAGGTGGGACTCGAACCCGGACCTCTGTAAGGCAAGGGGGGGGGGGGGTGGCTTATATGTGATTCTCTGCCCTAGTGCTAGTAAAAAAATGGACCATCATAATCAGAGTCAGCATTCTCAGATTAGAAGAAATTTTGTTTTATAGCATGGTTATCATGAAAACAGCCGCCATCTTGAATTTCATCTCCCAAAAAAAGTACTATTTTCAAAACGTATTGCTCCGCCAATGTTCAATAAAACAATATAAAATTTGGCTTGATTATAGATACGTCTTATGTCCAAAACTTTATGCAAGCAAAAACATGGAAATGTGCTCAAAACGCATTTTTTTGAAAATTCATAAATAAAAAGATTAATAAGATACAACATTGTCCATGCATACCAATGTTAGTCTTGATACAAACATGTTGTAAGCCAACATTTGGACACTTCACTTCAGAAATAAAAAAAGAAGATACGAAAACATTTTTAGATACGAAAATACGCGTTTTGAGAAAATGGAGAAAGCCTTAAAAGTGAATAATGCACCCTCAGCTGTCGTTAAAAACTCAACAAAAGAACACCCCCCCCCCCCCCCCAAACAAACCAAGACATAACCAAAAAATAACCTCCCAAAAATCATCAACCCTCCCAAAACAAACAAACAAAACTACAACGAAAAACAAAACAAACAAAACATAAACTAAATAAACCCCCACAAAAACCCCATAAAAAAACAACAAATAACACAACAAAACTCAACAAACAACAAAACTCAACAAACAACAAAACTCAACAAACAACAAAACAACAAAGAAAAAAAACACAAAACAAAACAACAACGGACATAGACAGTTATTGGTCATGAATGTTTTGATAGGGCTTAAACTGGAGGTCAGGGGTTCGAATCCTAGCCACATCAAAGAGTTAAAGGGGGGCTGTGCGGGGCTCATGTCCTATCTGGGACGGGCTATATATGCAGAAACGTCCTCTCTCTGAAATAATCTATATTATCTCCAAAGGGGCGTAACACATTTATCGTTTAAATTTGAGTTAATGAGATCAACAGCAGACAGATTAGCTAAACCCTATGGGAAGGGGGTTCTTCGCGATTCCTGTCCTATTGTAATTCATTTTCGCTTCTTTTCTTCGTGGCTTTTTTTTTTTTTTTTTACTTTCCTATCATTAACATGTTTGTTTTCGCTTCTCTTCCTTCACATTATCTTTCATCCCTCCCAGATTTCTCCACGCCTCTTACTCCTTCACGCGAGGCTCCTATCCGATTCTGTTCATCTAAAAGCCTTTCAATTCTCCGCGGGAGGCCTTGTTAGCTACGGTACAAAAACTCATGATTTGACTCATGATCAATCTCCACCAGGCCTGGGCTCTGGGTCTGGCCTCTGGCAAAACTATACATTGTACAGTGCATAGAGCATGACTAACTTCGTGGATATCTTTCTTTATTTCTTATCCAGTTCCCTTTTACGATTACAGTGTAGGGTCAGCACTATGAGGCTGGATTCCTCTGGATCAAGATATTAAGCCAAGCAGGTGATCACACACTGTGGCCTTTTTGGTTGGAATTAATTTTGCCCGGACAGCTGCCTTGCGGCCTACTCTTATCGATTTTCAACTGCCGAAGGTTCTTTAACGTGCGCAATGTGCATACGCGCCTCCGAGTTTATCGTCCGTCTCCGATAGGACTAGGTTCTTTGATCCCACCTACCTGAATAGGATCAGGGGAGTGGCATATAGGTTTTCACTGAGCTTCAAGGAGAAAAATACCTTACAGTGTCGCTGCCGGGAATTGAACCCGGTACAATTCGCTTCAGAGGCGAGAACCGTATCTCTGGGCAATTGTTATGACCTGCCAGGGGTAAACTATACATTGTAAAGCGCATAGAGCATTATGAACTTCATGGATATCATGCGCTATATAAATGCCACACTTTACTTTTATATATCCCAAAGGCAGTGACGTATTGGCCGTGTTGGTGTGGGAGAAGCAGCCAGACAGTGACCCAGACCTGGTGGAATCAATTCGTCCTCTTCTGAATATTGGTAACAGGCCACCAGACGCAGATCATCGTCCCTGTGGAGACTGACCTTAAGGGATCATTGAACCCGGTGTTTTAGAGTTTGCCAGCATGACGTAACACTTGGTTACCTAAAGAAACAATAATCCATTGTTACTGCTTTGAGGACGAAAGTGTCGAAATGTGTATCAGCTCGTATGTTATGATATTGAGAATGAGAAGACTCAACTCAGAGAAATGACTCTTTTTTAAATACTCAAAATTTGCAATACAAATTTGCATCAGTTCACAGCAAGGAAAGCAAAATTTGAATTGTTCGAAATTTTGCGATTTATGTATAGATGTAGAAGGCGAAGGCCTTGGGAAAACCCCGCTAAGTAAAACAATCTATTGTTTGTACTGTTTAGAAGTCTTCAAAAAATGTTGAACAATTTGTTTTTCAATTCCAAAATAGCTGTTTTATATGTTATTCTCGTTTATATGAAGAAAAATCTAAAGAAAAGTTAATCAAGAATTGACCAATTTCCAAGAATCACGCAAGGAAAAAGATCAGTTGACCAACTATTGTTACCAGTGTATTTCTGTGTTTCTGGTCAAACGGTTCAGTAGCGACGTCGATCACGTGATTATTTATGGAAATCGAGAAAAGTAGGCCGAAAGGCCGCTGTCCGGTCAAAATTGATTCCTACTTCCTGCTGATCACCTGCTTGGCCTAATATCTTGATCTAGAGTAAATCCACCTCATAGAGCGGGCCCTACACTGTAATGGTAACAGGGAACTGGATAATAAATAAATGAATATTGTTTATGATGGGCAAACGTTTAAGTCTGTCAGTTATACACTTTTGGCGACTCATCATAGGTCACCACAGCAGCAACAATGGTCAAGTCAAATGCGGGACCTCCAGTTTATAGTCCTTCCACTTTCTTTCTTCTTTCTTTATCACTAACCTTTTAGTACCTTTCGGTGTAAGATTAGTCCTTCTACGATAGGACTTAATTCCTTAAGGTGCAGAGACATAAAAACCACGAGAAAGTCCAAAGGAAAATAATTATCCACGTTGCCGCTGGGATTCGAACCCATGACCTTGTGCATACAAAAGCCAATGAATTCCTACTCTACAACGCCATATAAAACAAGCTATATTTTTGGCTTTGTGACCCCAAAAAAGGTGAGACCTTTAATTACGATTTCAAGTTGCATTGTCGATATCGAATGGATTCTCCATTTGATGTGTATTGAATCAATATCAAAACTGCGAGGTTGTCGATTCTAGGTTCATTTAGCCGATCTCTGATACCTATAGCGGCCTGATCGATAATCGATATTGGCTATGAGGGTGATTTGTAGTCTAATTATTTTTAGAGAATATCGAACATCTTTGATAGATGACTTCATAGAAATAATCCTGTCCCATTGCTGTACACGACAATGGTTTGATTCCAACTGGCAAGAACTGGAAAGAGTTTCGATTGTTGATGAACTCGACATCGAAATGGTTTTTCCAACCTACAAGTTTAGTAGTCGGCTTCAGGCACTTCGTTTTTTTCCTTGGGCAAGAAACTTTACTACTTTACTCCGTTTGCCTCACTCGACCCAGGTGTAGAAATGGGTACCAATTCTGAAACGAGTCTTGGGAAAGTATTTTGCGATAGACCAGCGTCCTATCCAGAAAGTGACAAATAGTCACTTGTCCGCTTCACGCTATCGAAACCGGGTGAAGCTCCGGCCCTATGAGCCTTATTGACTCTTAAAGACATACTACTTACTATGTAAAAGTAAAGTTTATTCGTCCCTTTCGGTAAATTTGACATTTTACAATGGTGGACATATAATTCACGATAGGTTGATCACCTGCTTGATCACCTATCTCGATCCACAGAAATCCAGCCTCATAGTGTTGACCCTACACTCTAACGGTAAAAAGGGAACTTCGATAAGAAAGAAAGAAGAAAGTACATATTATAATCAATCATAAATACATTATATTAGACATTAGATAGCATTACAATACATAATCATAGAAAATATAACAGTTACAGCTATACGGTTAATGCACGAACTAGCTTGATAACCGTTTACATAATATGATCAGTGTTACGCCCTTGGCTAGATCGTAATTTCATCCTACGATGCATAGTCCATATCCGATAGAAACTTGATTCCATAAGAAATCTTTCTACCTAGTCTTTCAGGAAGTTCTTTATGTTCCCTGTTACCATAACAGTGTAGGCGGATTTCAATCTATACAAACTCGAGATATTCCAAAGAACGAAAAAGTAATCTCTACCTCTTCGTCATGATTCGAACCTGGTATCTACTTCGTTCTTTGTCCCCCCACCCCCCAATGCAGTATGCTATGAACGGGATCAGATGCATTTCGCCAAACATTAACGTCAAAACGGATTTAGAACAAGGTGCGTCCCTAGCTCAGTGGTCAAGGCACTGGACTTTGGACTTTGGACGACCGGGGTTCAAGTCCCGCCTGGTGCGGATTTTTCTTTTATCTCTGGACCTTTCAGAGTTTTCAAAGCGCTGACCTGGAGATCCACGGGGAATCTTCTCAAGTTCTGTTGAACCGTCTTTGATAAGACCTTTATGTGTTAAAAAGGGCGTTAAACTTCAAACTTTAGAATTAAAAAAAAAGAATGAGAAGAAGTAGATCATGACGAGGTTGATTTTGGTTACTATACTTCCTGAAAGACTTGGGTTGATCACCTGCTTGGCCTAATATCTTGATGCATTTCGCCAGAGAGAATAAGAACGAGTAGATCATGCTGAGGTGGATTTTGGTTACTATACTTCCCGAAAGACTTGGGTTGATCACCTGCTTGACCTAATATCTTGATCCAGATTAAATCCGCCTCATGGAGCTGGCCATACACTGTTATGGTAACAGGGAACTGGATAAGAAAGAAAGAACTTCCTGAATGACTATGTTGTTTGTTAGCTGAAGAAGGGTTATACCCGGAACGTCCTGTGTCATTTTGTTTTGTTCATTTGGAAGTTTTACATTTCCTTTACTTTTTTTTTACCTGAAAGACTAGGTAGAAGGATAATATTACCTTTGTCGATGGGGCGTCCATAGCACAGTGGTTAAGTCATTTGAATTTGGACGCGAATGCTCCGCCTTGTGAAAGCTCTTTTTCTAGGGAACTTTAAGAAGTTTCTACCCCGGAAATTCACGTGGAAATTTATCTTGAACCCCCTTTGATATGACCTTTCTGTGTTGAGAACGGCGTATAATTTCCAACAGTTTTATCTTTTAGGCGCGTGAACGCCGCCGGTGTGAAAATTGTCATGAAGCAACTTACATACCACTATCCCTTCAAAACGCGTAATGCACTCTGATGTCCCAAACGGAGTGGCATAACACCCCCCCCCCCCCCCTCACATGCTCTCACTCTCTCAGTGGAGACACAGAAAGTCTATATCACTCATGAGAAAGAAAAAAACGGTCGCACTCCATGCTCGTGAAAGGGTTTTATAGACTTTGTTGGTACTTCACTGAGAGAGCAGCGAGAATGTGAGGGAGATGTGATGCCACTCCGTTCGGGAACTTATCTCGTACAGAGGTAAACGAAACCTCGCATGAACAACTTGGTGGATATGTGCAATATAGTGCTTTCTTTTTACATGAAAACCTTGGTGGCTATGTGCAATATAGTGCTTTCTTTTTACATGAAAACCTTGGTGGCTATGTGCAACATAGTGCTTTCTTTTTACATGAAAACCTTGGTGGCTATGTGCAATATAGTGCTTTCTTTTTACATGAACAACTTGGTGGATATGTGCAATATAGTGCTCTCTTTTTGCATTAATAACTTGGTGGCTATGTGCAATATAGTGCTCTCTTTTTGCATGAACAACTTGGTGGATATGTGCAACACAGTGCTCTCTTTTTACATGAAAAACTTGGTGGCTATGTGCAATATAGTGTTCTCTTTTTTGCATGAAAAACTTGGTGGATATGTCCAATATAGTGCTCTCTTTTTTTCATGAAAAACTTGGTGGATATGTCCAATATAGTGCTCTCTTTTTTTCATGAAAAACTTGGTGGATATGTCCAATATGGTGCTCTCTTTTTACACGAACAACTTGGTGGATATGTGCAATACAGTGCTCCCTTTTTTGCATAAAAAACTTGGTGCTCTCTTTTTCAAAACATTATAAAGCCTAGACTATTATCTCAACACCACCAAGAAAATTAAACGTCGTGATTGAGCGTAGACCACGAACACGGGCGTTACGCCAGCTAGCTACGCTGACCTGGTTTGTGGGTGTAGGAGGAGTGATGTGAATAGAACCTTTCATTATCTTCCCTTACGATCTGAGGCGATATCGATTTGTGATCGCGCCTTGATTTAAAACTTGCCTCCCCAATCAATGACATCATAATGGGGGTTGTGCCGCTACCGTGCATAAAAAAAGCTCTTTTGAACATAAAACTTGTGGTCGCTACGATTTGTGAAAAGGGGGTGAGAGAGAGAGGGGGGGGGAGAGAGAGAGAGAGAGAGAGAGAGAGAGAGAGAGAGAGAGAGA
>JARBEQ010307822.1:0-16885 GCA_030265355.1 Tritonia tetraquetra
GTGTAGGGCCAGCACAATGAGTCTGGATTTCTCTGGATCAAGATAGTAAGCCAAGCAGGTGATCAACCCACTGTGAATGAAGAAAGATATTAAACTAAACACTCGAAAAAATTAAAACAAATGCAATTTTTTAATTTTACAAATAATAGTTGTATTTACATGATTGTGGCACTTTGGCTCACTTTATCGTGTTTCCATCATTGAACACGTTTGGGGAAAAAAATAAAATAACATCAGCTGAAACATATATACAGAAATGAATGTAATATCAATATATCTGATTTACACAACATATGTACATTGTTACATAAAAAATGTGTCCTCATCATCACGTCTTCTACCTCGTCCACCTCTTCCTCTTCCTCTTCCCCTGCCGCCACGCATGCCTGGAACGAAACCTTCTTCGTCCCTCTTCTGCTTGAAAGACGAGTACCTCTCTGCCATCCGAACAAGGTCATCAGGGATTTCCTAAGAATTAAATGGAACAAAAAATACAAAATAGTAACATAATAAAAATATTTCAGCATATTTCTTAGATGTAACAAGAGCTATATGTGTTAAATGTTACGACATAATGATTGCTACTGTCACCGTATATATACACTGCATTTAACATTGCTGATTCCAAAAAAAAATCTGGTAGTAGTAATTGGAATGCCCAGTTTCAAAATAGCGACTCACAAATGGAAAGGAAAGACTTGCTGCTGAGCCTTTCGGAGGCTGTGACTGTCTCAGTGCTGGGGACATTTTTGCCCATTTTACCCCCTGAATATCTTTCTTTCTTATCCAATTCCCTTTTACCATTACAGTGTAGGGCCAGCACGATGAGTCTGGATTTCCCTGGATCAAGATATTAAGCCCTGAATATCAAAATATGCAATTCGTATTTCGACAGGCTATTTGGCATACACTAGTAAATACAAATCTTTTTTAGTACCTTTCGATGTGTAAGGTGTATACAAACTTTCGCCATTGATCCCTAGTCATTCAGTGACATCCTCTTTCCCTCTACAAGCCTAGATCCTTTTAAAAAAATTATTTCTGAAACTGCATCCTTCCACATTTTCTTTCGTCTACCTTTTTCCTGTTTACATTCTAGTATTTGTTTAGGGATTCTGCTATCTTTCATTCTGTTTATGTGTCCAAACCCCCTTAATTGATTTTTACCTATTTTCTTTTCCAGACTTTCAGTTTTAACTTCTTCCCTAATCCTAGTGTTTGTCATTTTTATATCTCTTTGTTTTGCCTATTGATCTTCTCAGGAATTATATTTCTGTTGCCTGTAGTTTGCTTTTGTCTCTACTGTCTAATGTCCATGATTCACCTCCATATATCAAAGTTGGGCAATAAATTCCAACACATCCGGTAAATTTGTGATTTCTCAGAGAATGAGTTCATATCACCTGAAACGTCTCTGCTGACAGTCTCAACAGGAAAATCGTACTCCCAAAGAGAAAAAAATGTGTCGAAATCTGCTTCAAAAATCAATTTTTCCAGATTTTACCTCATCTTTTTTAAGACTGATTTTTCCCTTTTTTGCAAAAAAAAATTTAAAAATTAAAGACTTTTTCCAATTTTCCCAACAGGGTGGGAACCCTGTGTAGTGGTGATTCGGACCCTGAAACCCTGTAGTAAAACTGTTTTTACCAGTTCATTGACTGGACAAAAAAAAAAGGTTAAAATTTGAAAATAGTACTGACCTGGTCTGCCTCTGACATGATGTCAATAAGTTGCTGTGCACTCCTCCAGTCTCCTCTGGTAACAAATGTAATTGCCACACCGCTACGCCTATGAAACAGAAATAACCCAAGACGATTCAGAAATCAAGAATCAGTAGTAACAATGAGCTAAACTGTTGTATCGAGACACCATTTCAAAGATAACTCGGAAATTTTAAGTTTCATAGCCACTGAAATACATTGATTCATGAACCTTTCTTCTTTCTTATCCAGTTCCCTTTTACCATTACAGTGTAGGGCCAGCACTATGAGGCTGGGTTTCTCTGGATTTGGATATTAAGCCAAGCAAGTGATCAACCCACTGTGACCTTTGTGGTAGGAATTAATTTTGCCCGATTCATTATGATATAATAATATATGTGCATAAGTCAAGAAAAATTATTAAAAAAAACACAATCAATGCATTTTCAAAGTAAAAAATCTATCAAATTCAAACTCATACTCAATTGAAGTGAAATAAAAGTTTCAACTACTCTTCCCATCATAATAAGCAAAAGGAAATCCCTTTAATCAATACCTAACCTAATTGTCACACCAAGTCACCAACAGGTTACCTAGTTATAGATGATGCCTAATTCCCAAATTGATCAGTAAACTATAGCCACCCATTGTTGAATGCATTGTTCCATCCTTGGGAAAGGAGGCAAATGATGATGTGATAGTCGATAGAGGGAGACAGAACAATTTGAGTACGACCCTTTGTCAGCTAATGAATAAACAAACAGCAAAAAATGTAACACAGGGATCCAAAAAGAACAAAATGAAATTGGGGAACACATTGAGTGTTTTTGTATTTTGTCCATTTCGGAGGTTATTGTTATTTGCCTATTTACCTTTTGGGCAATAGGTACTTTTGCTAGCAGATTCTCTGAGTAATCATGGCAAAGAACGATACAATTTCCCATTTCCATAAATCAATCTAAGCTAATCCCTATAATTTTGAACACTGTGAATCTATGGATTAAAAAACTTGAGGCAATCTACCCATGTAATATTAGCCATCTCAGAAGTTTTACAAGCGTGATGAAAATATAATTCTCGTAATTCTAATAAATAGTTTTGTCTTTTTTGTTGTTCATTGCAAAACACTTCATAGAGCAAACAAAAAATTCAACAAGAGTCACCTAATATTTATACTAAATGCTCAGGAAGTCTCAGCCCCTCTATGTGTAAAACTGAAGCCGGAGTAATGATAAATGAAAGGAAAATGAGAAAGTGCCAAAAAGGATAAGTGACTTTGTTGTCTGTTAGTGTTAGAATCAAACCCACGCCTGCGAACTGCAACTCTGCATTGCCAGAAATGGTGACCCAAACAATCTACTGTGCAACTCATAAACAATAGGGAGCCAGCCAATAACTTTTTTATATTGTGATTTTCATATGGTGCCCAGAGTGGTAGAACCTCCCAGTTTGTATCAATAGCTGTGGGGGTACCCACAAGGGCTAGAGTAAATTGTTTATTGGCCTGTCTTCGATTATTACTGCCCAGTGTATTGCTCATGGTGCTAGTAAAGAATGATGGGGTTGATCACCTGCTTGTCTGAAATCCTTGGATTCAAAGCATTTCCGGCTCTGTGTTCAGTCATGCTTTGTGGTCTGGGTGCCTGCATTTATGGCAGGTATATGTGTGCCTTTCATGACTGAACAGTGCTTTGCAGTATTAATGGGGTTCGATCAAACAAACAAACAATTTACATACTTACCCTGCTCTTCCTGTTCTGCCAATACGATGAACATATTCTTCAATATGGCGAGGAAAGTCGTAATTGATGACATGCCTGCAAAACAAAGAGAAAAAAAATCAATTTTTGGGGGTCTGATTTGTAGAGACTAACAATCTTATTATAAGTTTAGTAGAGAAATGTAGGACCTCAATCTACACAATCTAAGGAATAATCCAGGCAAACATGGATACATAACATAATCTGAAACTTTCTAGATTTGTAACCGATACTGTACCCCTGAATCATTCATGAATGTCGAAAAACAATTTAGAATTAGAAAAACATGATACCAAACCTATCTGTTTGTATGTCACAATAATAGGTCATAAACATAAGGACTTACGTAATGTCTGGCACATCTAAACCCCTTGACGCGACATCAGTGGCCACCAATATCCTGACATAGCTACTTTTGAACTCTGATAGGGCAGCTTCTCTGTCACACTGTTCCCTGTATATAAAACAATTGAAAACTTAAGAGGGAACATCAAGTGGCAGGCCAAGAAGGAGATGGGAGGAGGAAGTGTCAGAAGCACTAAAAAATAGAAATCACACCCTAGCAAAAGAAAAGAGAAATGGCCAGGACCAGGGTAGGTTGGAGAAGAATTATAGTGAATGAGGCTACATATAATCTTCTAATACTGCAATATTCGATATTTTTTATTGATTTCTCTTTCTACATACTAGTGTTTGTGTTCGTTCGTTTTTGTTTTTTGTCTGCATTTTTGTTGTTGTGTCCAGCTGAGGAAGGGTTTTACCCGAAACGTTCTGTATCATTGTAATTGTCTTTATTGGAAGTTTCTTCATTTTTCTCTGTATTTTTTTTTTAATACTGCAATGTAACGGATCTATTTCAAATTCTGAGTTTGACAATCTAAATATCAAATTATATAATCATAATAGGCACTTTTGTAAAGAGACAAATCAAAATCAAATTGAAAGAACTGCAGTCAACTACCAAGTGAAATAATTTATCATACCTGTCACCATGAATGCATTGACACACAACATTCGACATGGCCAAGTCACTAGACAGATCATCTGCACTGAAAAAAATAATTTGAAAATATGCCATTTAAAAAAATAATTCTCAACAATGACGGCAAAGAGAACAATCATATAGCACATTTCCACAACATATTTCATGGGCATTACAAAGACTCAGCCCCATAATGGTTTCATTGAAATCAAAACTTTCGTATGATAATGACTCATGATATAAACAGAGTATATAACGCCATACTTCATTTATCACAAATGACATAAATAGGGGTTCTATGTGACACAGATAATTTCATCAACTTGCATGATATAACTGAACCTGACATAAAAATATAAAACAGGAAATAATAAAGAAAGAGAAGCACTTCAATTGTTCATTTCTAAATACGCACATACTCACATTATCTTCTTTCCAACAAAAACAATCACTTTATCTGTGGGTCCCATTTGCTGAATAAATTCCAAGAGCTGAAAGGATACAATAAAGAAACTGACATTTTGAGAACAAACAAATTTCATATGTGGACCAAACACTCATCACTGTATGACGAGGAAGAAAGCATTTTAAACGACACTCTTTGTAAGTAAATCAGAAATTCAAAATCACTGCACACCAAGATATAAACATTTGGTTCCCATGTTGTATCTGATCCCTATAATACTTTCCATTCATTTTCTATTCAGACTCTTGTCTTCGCCTCTGATTGTTATTTAAAAGAACTTCTTTCTGTAGAAGATCGTTGCTATTATTCTTTCTTTCTTTCTTATCCAATTCCCTTTTACCATTACAGTGCTGGAATTCTCTGGATCAAGGTATTAAGCCAAGCAGGTGATCAACCTACTGTGAATTTAAAAGAACTTGGATTCCAACTTCCACTAATCCATGTCCTGACTCACCATGTCTTTCTTTTCATAGTCCTGACATATTTCAATACACTGCCTCACACTATGAACAGCCTGAAAAATAAGTCAAAATTTAAACATTATTCAGATTGACAAAGTGAAATCATCAAACCTCTATCTGTCTTATCTAGTTCCCTGTTACCATTACAGTGTAGGGCCCGCTCTACGACCCAGATTTACTCTGGATCAAGATATTAGGCCAAGCAGGCGATCAGCCCACTGTCAATATTATCAAACATAACTATAAGAATAACAAAACAATAGCTCTTACATAAAACGATCATAACTCATTGAGACTCTGTGTGTCCAAATAGAATTTTTGAAAATATTGGAACAAAAAAATCGACCTACAGCTAAATCCAAAGTCCCAACAAAAACTTTGTACGGATCTGTCGTGTAGGAATCTGCTAGATGCTGAACTTCATCTGGCCAGGTAGCACTGAAAATAGACATAATAATTTCAAATCAAAATAAGTCATTCGATAGTGATTTAAAGATATCAAAGTTGTATACCCAAAAGGGTCGTCTTCTTAACACTTGGGCAGATAGCAGTGAACTGGGCCCCCACGTTTGTAACATATACCTATTTTGAATATAATAATACACAAGGGCTACAGTAATTTCTTTATTGGCCTGTCTTTGACTGATACTGTTCAGTGTATTGTTCATGGTGCCGGTAAAGACTTGTGGACACAGTGGGCTGATCGGAGCGGGTATCTTGTGTGCCTTTCATGGCTGAATATAGGGCTGGCCCTAACACTGCTCTGTGGTATTAATAGGGTTCGATCAAACAAACAAAACCTTTTTTTAATACATGAGCTATTCTTAGGAAAATTGTCACAAACCACTTTATGCCCTGATGAAATTTTTCATCCGAATACAGTTAGCCAATACAAGAAGCCCAATCAATCAACAATATTTTAAAGATCAAACTAATTGTTAATAATGAAAACAAAATTTTCCTTGTTCAGTCTTATAAAATATTTTTAACAGAATCATCAGGACATAAGAAGACTCAGAGCCCAGAATGAATTCCCAGTTTTGTATTGTAGCTATGGGTCACTAATTAAAATAAGTTTATCATTGCATTTTCTTATATTCATACCGGCTATAAATAGCAGTTTTATGTGCCGATAATAAAATCTGATTTTCACTTCTGTAATCATAAGCATTTACAATGACCATTGATGCATAATAACGCATCATCTAGGACAAAGGGCTAGTCCTACACTGCTTAACTCTCTTGAGACTGGGACCAAAAGACTTTTACATACACTGGAGACTGGCAATATTAGGGGTAATTTGAAAAAAGTCACCAAAAATCAAATTTAAAAAATCATATCTTTATGGCCTTAAAAGAATGCACATTACCATGGCAACCAATCTGAAAACTATACGTTTCAAACTTTTAAAAATCGTTCTTTCTCTTCCTTATCCAGTTCCCGGTTACCATTGCTCTATGAGGCAGATTTAGTCTGGATCAAGATATATTAGCCCAAGTAGGTGAGTGATCAGCCCACTGACTTTTTTGTGGTAGGAAATCAATTTTGCCTTGCGGCCTACTCTTCTCAATTTCCAACTGCCAAGGGTTCTTTAACATCCACACAGGACCACCCAATTTATCGTCCGTCTCTGACAGGATTAGGTTCTTGATCCCACCTACCTTCATGGGATCAGGGGAGTGGCAAATAGGTTTATTCCAGGTTTTGTGAAGAAAAACAACAGCTGTTGCCGTCGGGATTCAAACCCGGTACCTTTCGCTTCAAAGGCCAGAACCATACCTCTGAGCCTCTGGGACCCCTACTTTTAAAAACTATTTATTACACATTTTGTAGAATTTTGATATTTTCCAAAAAAAATTTGGGGTCACGTATGATTTCAATCAAATATGGCCCCCAAAAATATACTTTTTCTTGAATCAGTACTTGAATTGTTTGTGTCAATAATGTCCACAAGCAAAGATGGTGAGGCATAATGACGAATTGTGGAGTATTAACACACAAGTGAAACAACAAGAAAATTGCTTTCAAGCCTTACTTACGGATCTCATTTTAAAAAAGGAGTTCTCGTTCAATGGAAGTGAATCTCTGTATATAATAGGGATCAAGGTTTAAACAAGAGTTAGAAACGGTCACTCTAGGCGCATTATTATAGAGGATATCAGCAGTCAAGGGGGATGCACCATGGGCTGGTGCATATGTCCAGTTTGACATGGCGATGTGCCCCGCCTTAAGTGAGTTAATGCATCATCTAGGATAAAGAGCTAGCCCTACGCAGCTTAATACAATGTAAAATCAATCAACCAGACAAACCTTGTCATCACAGTCTGTCTATCTGGACGAATGTCCATCATGACTTTTTTAATCTCCAACTCGAAACCCAAATCCAGCATTCTGTCAGCCTCATCCATCACCTGAAAAACAAAACGTTATTGGAGTAAACTGTGCATGGTTGATATCTAATACACAGGGCTAGAGGCAATGATCATAACACATTTTCCCTGACCTTTTCCAGGATCAATAATTCAGGTTTTTCAAGGTACAGTTTATCAAAAATGGTTAATCTTGAAACCAACGAGGAACGGAAATCTTCTAACAATGGACAATACTTGAATGGAAATGCAGGGTCCTTCTCTTCGTCTTTGTTTCGACAGACGCGTAAATCAACAAGTAGTAGAACTAGAACAAAAACTACGGAAGTCACAAACAAGATGGATCGAGTGACGGCTTTTCTGGCTAACATTTTCCCCGGTATTTTCCTGGTTTACGTAGATTTTTCTCAATTTCACGACTTATTCATGACCGGGCAAATTGAAAATGATTTTCCCGTCTCACTTCGAGCCATGAATACATTAAAAATTTCTTTATCCCACAAATAATAATAATTATCTTAACAAAGTTCTTTATCCCACAAATAATAATAATTATCTTAACAAAGACTCTTTGACATTGTTGGCGTCTATTCAATTTACAAAAAGAAAATTTTATAAAATTAAACACTCTTTGATTCAATGTAACATACAGTAGTACCATACTTGGCTTTGCAAGAAGTAATGACATGGATACAAGTACAAGAGAAAAACAATTTAAATCTTGGAATCAAATATCCTACCATTCAAACTCGCTGAAATGGTCATACTTTCTATGTAATAAAATTAACTATTCTTATAAACTGATATGTTGTCTCTTATTAACTGAACCGTTTCAAAATAAAAAAATACTACATATTTATCAGAAGTTGCAATAACAATTAACTATAAATATCAATGATAATAATTCAGTCTTTTCCAGAACAATCCAGAAGTTCGCTACAAGTTAGGAGTCACAAACATTAGAAATTACAGATACAGCTCATTCTCACTTTCTACATTTCAAAACTCACCAAATAGGTAACGTTAGTCACATCAATGATGCCATTCATCATGAAATCATTGAGCCTGCCTGGGGTGGCAACAACAATCTCAACTCCTTGCTTGACTTTGTGCATCTGTTCTCTTCTATCCCCTCCACCGTACACACAAATACTACGGAAAGCAAAAGATATGACAAGACTTAATTCACTTTCCAATCTCACTGAACAGATCACAGCTACTAAATGAATATGTTTAATCAGGTTCATCTGTGTGAGCTGTTTTGAAAAAAAATTGCCCTGAAGATTCATTAGTCTTGACATTTTGAGGTATGAGTAGTAGCATTTGATCAAGCCCCATTAATACTGCAAATGTAGTGTTGGGGCCAGCTCCCTGTTCTGCCACAAATGGTGCATAAACCCCACATGTGGCAAAACATAGATCTGGAAAAGCTATGGATCCAAGGATTTCAGACAAGCAGGTGATCAGCCCACTGTGTTGAGGTATGATGACCATGTTTAAAAAGATTTTCTCTGTTCAAATTCTTACCGTAAGATTTTGGTCGATTAAAAAAAAAACCACAACATAATTCAAAGATATTACGCACACAAGGAGTTTGTGAGAGAAAGAGGAAAAACCCCAAAACAAAACAAACATAATTCAATGAAAATGATGAAAACAGGACCATGTGACAAGTTTCAAAATGATTGAAAAAAACAGGACTAGGCTGGTGTGCATGTCCCTCGTCAAAATAATCCGTACAACATTCTCACCTTCTGATCCCTTTGTAGTTGATTTTATTTACTTCTACCTCTATCTGCTGGGCCAGCTCTCTTGTCGGGGACAATATCAAAGCTGATGGGCCTTTGCGATCCTTTCTGGGACTGAGGAAGTGTAAAACAGACTAAATTATACCAGCAACAAAACTATTCAAAGCCAGAGTTTTAAAGAGTTCTAAAGTTTACAGTTTACAGCACATAAAGATATCTAAAGAACTAAAGAAGATTACATGTGAATCTCCAGGGCAGAGCCATGAAACTGAAAGGACCAGAGAAAAAAAGACACGATAAATGTACTAGAACTCGGTTCTCGACATCCAAAGTCGAGTGACCACTGAGCTAGGGACGCCCCCAAGCCAGAGTTAAACAAAGAGATCAATAAAAAAAAAATTTAAAAAATATATATATAAAAATCAATACCAAAAATGTAAGGGGGGATTATTTCAATTATATTGTCACATCACAACCTAATTTCCAAATTCGTTTTTCCATGGAACTCAGGAGAAGCAATAAAATAAAAAAATACTTTAAATTCTTTACAGGAAAGAAAGGTAAAGTAAAAAAAAAGAGTAAAAAATGTCACTTTTGGGTGTGAAAGTTATATCAGTGGGGTTATTGTAATATTTATATGACTTGTTCTGGGTTTTTTTTTTCTGTTTTAGGGCTCTATCGACACAGGTAGGTCATTTCAGCGCCCGCCACACGGCTCCAAACAAATCAAAGGTAACTAGATGCCACCTATAGACCACTAGGAAAGACGCGCTGTCCATGAGTGGCACCCACCACTGGGGGAGCTGCACAAAGGTGAACAAAGGGCCCATTTATATGACTTAAGCAATATGTGTTTTTACAAAATGAGTTAATCTGGTTATGACGGTGACGTGACAATATCATGACAATGCACTTGTTTAGTTATCAATAGCACATGCTACCTTCAAGCAGTGTTGCACCCAGCCCTACATCAAGCAGTGTTAAAAAGAAGGAACAAAACAAAATGTTACTCACACTGGTTGGTTGTCAATGTGTATGAGAGCAGGAAGAAGGAAAGCTAGAGTTTTGCCGGTTCCAGTCTGAAAGAGACAAATGAACCTAAAATAAGAAATCTACATAAACAATCTGTGATTTCATGGCGTCTATTCTTCTCTTATCAGCAACCTATAATGTCCTACACCTCCAGCGTCATATTTCCGTCATTTTTTTGCCCAATGAAATGTGCATTAAAAGTTGCCATGAATGTGAAATTTAACAAGAATACTAATGTCTAAAACAGGCACTTGAAAGCGAGTTAACTGAAATGAATCAGATTTTGCTCTTGTACATGTCCAGACCTCCCCTTAGTGACCCCACCTTGTTGTGGTGGAGAGGCTTGGATGGTCTAATGATTTTGAGGGCTATACCAAACAGGTACAACCATATTGGGAAAGTCTCAAATGAAGATTCAGACTAAGAGGTCACAGGGCCTGGTAAGGGGCCCCACCACTTATCTAGGACACAGTGGGGTAATCTCCAACTTGTCCGAATCAAATGGATTCAAAGAAATAGACATATGCACGACTTAAGGATTGATTACACAGTGAAGACCCATCCATGGTTAAACCTTACACCGAAAGGTACTAAAAAGGTAATTGATGAAAAAAAGAAGAACATGTCCACACAATCCCTCATAGCGTTTTATCAAGCAACAAAGAATTGTCATTCAAAACTATTAGTTTATACAGTGGAATTAGAATGCAATGGTCTCAGATTTCTAAATCCCAGATTTTTGCCTGTATAGAACGTATAATAAATACAGCCGTTTACATCAGGATCACATTTCGTCCAACTCGGCTATAACGGGACATTCCAAGCTTGAATGGACTCCGATACCGCAATCTTATTAACTCTTTGTCTCCTGGGTTTTTAAAGCCAACTTTTTGACGTAACCATACATTATACATATGACATACCAATGCAACTAAAACTGAAGTTTATAAATCTTGTATCAAAAAGAGCGCTTTGGAAGCAGTTTTGAGAACACTGGGAGAAAACTGAGAGATGGAAAATAAAGACATACAGAATAGTGTAGTAATCCCTTGAGAAGATGATCCAAAGTTGTATTCTTGTGGTAATCCATCCAGTCATGAATGATTTGCTTTTTACAGAAGTTAAATAGCTCTATTTTCAAGAATTTTTTAATGCACAGGCACTCAAACGTCAGGCAAGATTTAAAGGCGTCTTTGCTTGTGTTCATCATTCATTCTTCTTCTTCTCCTCCTGTTCTTCTTCCCCTTCTCCTTTTCTTCTTCTTCTGCTCCTCCTCATCACCTCCCCTTCCCCCCTCCTCTTCTACTTTGTGAGTCACTTGTTCTGTGTCTCTGAACCCTGAAATCTAAACAGAAGCTGAGTTCAAACAAGTTCAAACAAGCAAAGCGAGATAAGTGCATTTTAGTGCACTTTGGGAAATGCGGTCAGGTAACTGCACTTCAGGACGTTAAAAGTTAAGAGCAAATTTCAAAGCAACAATAAATTCAAACTCACCTGTGCAATTCCAATGAGATCGTTCCCTTGTAAGAGCACTGGCCAAGCCTGGCACTATAGAAAATAATGACTTTAACATAAGCACATATTCAAACACATCAAGACAAATTGAAAAAAAAGAAAATACAAATGACATGAAAATTGAGTAAATTACATACTGCTGCCGAATCTGTAAAGAAATTCAAAATATTACAAAACTGCTTGAGACAGAATACATAACTAGTAGTAACTGTATTGAGTCATTCCACAAGAAAATAATCCTTTTAGCAAGTGTCAGCCTAAACCAATGATTTAAAAAAGAAATGACACAAGTTTAGTTATTTGTCATTATGGAAAAGAAGACAATTCCTACTATGTACTCTGCAGTCCTCTGCCAAAACACATTTTTTTTCATTTTGGCGGGAAAACATTTTTTTCAGCAATCAATGCATTAAGTTCATCTCTACCTTGTGACGAAATGGCAAGTCTGAAAGTTAAATATAGTTTTTGAATTATTAAAAAAAATACTCTGACAAAACACGAACAAATTTGTTTTGTCAGAGGATGCCTAGAAAAACCGGTCCCACTATCACACTCTTTTTCCGTCATACTCTGACAAAACACATTTTTTTGTTATCCGGTTTGCCAGACAGAGGACGACGAGAAAACATGGATTCCCTTTTTTTTTTGCCGTCCTCCGCCCGACAAACCCCATTTTTCCTCTCAGTCATTTATTTACCAAACTTTTGAAATAATTTTTATTGACAAAATTTGTACTATTATATATAATCATGTTATGAAGAAAAAAATTAATTTCAAGGAGTTGGTAAGATTTTACAAGCATAAAAAAAACTAAAACGCGATTATCTCGAAACAGACATTTTGAAAAAAATGTGTTTTGTCAGAGGACGGCAGTACTGTTCATAAGAAAGGAAACTTTTAATGATCAAGTTCTCTCCCCAAACATACCTGAATAGGCGAGGGCTTCACAAAGTTTTGATTGTAGATCTGTTCCAATATCAAAGCTATTAAAAAAATCATATAAATTTACAAGAATCTATGAGTGGCTTTGTGAAAAATACAAAAGACTACAAAACATATACTTTATTGTTAATAATATAAATAAATAAATTGCTAGTTAATTGTGAAGTTAGTGGAGACAATGCTTGTAATGAAAAAAAAAAAAGGGTTGAAGTTTCACACCTTTTTCAACACATAAAGGTCATATCAAAGTGGGTTCAACAGACCATGAGAATGATGAAAACTCTGAAAGGTCTGGAGAAAAAATCCGGCACAAGGCGGGACTCAAACCCCCTCTGGCTCCAAAACCAAGTAACTTAACCACTTTGTAATAAATATTCTTTCTTTCTTTCTTATCCAATTCCCTTTTACCATTACAGTGTAGGGCCAGCACAATGAGTCTGGATTTCTCTGGATCCAGATATTAAGCCACGTAGGTGATCAACCCACCGTGAGGTAATAAATATTGATATATTCTAAATCAGTTTTAAATCTATCAACATACAAATCATTATCATTTGCCTGATATTGTTTAATCTCAAGTCAATAATGCAAAAGATCCACCATTGAAAAAAAAAACCAACAACCACTTCTTCAGCCCAGTTATATGAGGACAGATATTTGACAACTGACAAGATGTATGGCTAAATTTCATATAAAATACTTACAATAATTATGAAAAGCATCTTCAAATGTTCTCACTGGATTTGGAAATGGTGCTGAATCGTTTTCTGGACCGTCAACAAGTATGTTGTTGTTTTCCTTCCTGGAATAAAGCAAAACAATTTAAGAAAAGGAAAACATTATTAGTATCATTCTTTGACGCTACCGGTACTCAATTTTGTGCCTACTTCACAAAACAACAGTTTGCAACTGTAGTTGGTAGCTATATCTGCAACGGTCATTCCAAGGGAAACCAAAGTAAAGCATCGAAGGAAAAAGAACTCAATCAGACTCAGGATGTTGGGGATGGTATGTGTAACAATGATAATGAAAATAACAATCTAAAAAAAAATTAGCCTTACCTTATAAGCATGACCTCTTCTCTTGACATATTGGTTACATTTTCATGCTCATCATAAAAATCTTTGATAATTGGTGGCAGATCTGGTGGAGAAGAACATGAGGAAAAGTTATATATAAAATCTGTTCATAGTATTAATAGAGTTACCAAACATTATATTGCATTAAAAAATGTATGATTAGTTCAAATGCCTACAATTTTCAAAAATAGTGACAGGATAAATCAATATTCATAACAGATAATATCCATATATATTTCTAACTTATAAAATTAAAATTAGTCCTAAAATGGAATCTTCGTTTGTCCTAAACAGAAATTTGTCTTGACAATGGAGGATACAACATACATAATCAATCATAATACATTACATTATAACACACAAGTATACATCATTACAACAAAGTTTAAAAAACAAGCAACATGTGTCCTTTCAGGCATACACCACCTTTACTGGGGCCAGTGTCAAATAGCTGACAAATTTCAAACCCGGGTCCATCAGATTTCTGGATGAATGCTCTACCACTGAGCTACACCATCCCCCTCTGCTGACTTGAACAAAGCACTCACCTTTAAATTTCTCTTTGGCTCTATCCTGAGCTGATTGATATACTTTAGACCAGTCGATTGGTGCTCTTGGCTTCACTTCTATCTCCGGCTCCTCCTCTTGCCCTTGAGTAATTTTAGAAAGGATACACTTTTGTAATACCAAATGACTCCATAGTAGAGATCCTGGCTCTCGATATTAGGCACAAATCAATACTTAAAACAACAACAACAGCAACGTTAAACTTTAAAAAACAACAATGGATTATCCCATGTAATACTATGCTGTATACATCTTCCTTTGTTTCAAATTACAAGAATAATTCTTTGTTTACGAGGTAAACATCTTCCTTTTCAAAGTCTTCACTTAAAACAGCAGTATGGTGTCAATGTTACAGAGACAGTCCTGTAGATTGGACATAATTTAGTGCTGTCAAAGCTTCGTTGATCCCACTTACTGCATAATCCTTATCACTCAATATCTATGGCCTACAGCCTGGAAGCCACCAGGGCCGTCAGTATTAGACTGTGCACAGTCATTTAAAAATGAGAAACGCATTACATTTGTTACCCTTTAATAAACCAGACACAAACAGTAAAAAAAAAGGAAAGGGTAAATTATCCTCTGAGCCACGCCAGTTTGAAGTCCTAAATAGTCCAATACATTATCAGTAAAGTCTTTAATAAAATACCTTCTTTTTTTCCGTCGCGATCAACAATGTCAACAACCTCAGAAATCAAACGTTTGGCCTCTTCAATTTGTGAGGGGGAACCAAAGATTTCAACCATATTCACTCCATTTGAACCATCACGAGACACCTGTAGACAATTAAACACTAATAAGCTCAAATCATGCCATATCTGAAAGTGAGTAAATTCATAAATGGATGGATCATTTTCTATGAATCCGGAATACCACAACACACTTGACACTACCACAAAAAAAAAAAAAAACAGAACAAGAGTAATACAGCGGAGAAACACAAAACTCATCTAACCAGGTAAGTCTTGTGCGAGTTCTTTATGTCACCCCACCTCGTAGTCTTTTTACACTAAGTGCAAAGCCATTGGAAATTTGTTAAAGTCACTAAGAAGGGTAACTTTACAATCTGGTGACGGCAAATTTTTCATGTCTATAAAGATATTTCATACTAACATTCAAATATTTTTCTTTTAAAAATATTCATAATGTTACACGTCCATTTATCTTTAATTTGATGTATAATAAAAGGCTGTAGACGTCATACTTTTTTTTTGGAGAAATTAACAAAAACACTAGGACGGGTAGGAATGTCTGTACAGTGAATTTTCCTAGCAGTGAAGTGGTTAACAATATGGTATTTGTCCCTCCCAAACATTCAAGTAGTGAAACATCCTCCCTTCTAATTACGCTTACCTTAATTCTGCAACCACTGTCATCTTGCAAAGATCTTATTTTGCTGCCACCTTGGCCTAGATGATAGGTAAGATAATATTTTCTATTAAAACAAAAATCAAAGCAACCCCCTTGTCTTTTTCTTCCTTTTCGTCCACTATACCATAGTGAAGGGACCTGCCCTGTTTCCCTGTTTGGGTACAGGGCCAGAAAAACGTTGGATCAAGAATCCATGACAAGTAGAAAATCATCCCATTATGGTTGTTGTGAAATCCCTTTACTATGAGCAAAGTGCTCTTAACAGTGCAACGCCATCTTCATTAGAAGGATTGGATGGTAACTTATTTGTGTTAACAAAAAAATCCTCATGTATATGAAATATTTAACTGTAAACATTGATGAGGTGAGAATTGTTCCTCCCCCAGTGCTGCACAAGGCCTCATAGCATGGTGGCCAATAAATATTTTGTGACACTATCAAGTTTCACACAAGCAGTCAATGATCAATGAGTACTTTTATATATTACAATTAGATAAATGTTACTTGGATTAATCATGATACAACACTGACATTACCTATAACTCTTCCGACTTCAAATGCAAGGATATAAATCGTCTCACCATTACCGCCGCCACCATCTCTGCTTCCCCTTTGGCCTGTGGATACAGAATCGATGAGATTTTAATTATTTAAACTTGGAACCTTTCTTTCTTCTTTCTTTATCAAGTACCTTTCGGTGTAAGGTCTATGCATGATACACAAACTTTCGCGATTGATCCCTATTTAGTGACATCCTCTTTGTCTCTACATGCCTAAATCCTCTCTTTTTTATTATTTCTGAAACTACATCCTGTCACATTTTCTTTGGTCTCCCTCTAGGTAGTTTTTCTTGCTGTTTACATTCTAGAATTTGTTTAGGAATTCTGTTATC
>JARBEQ010308044.1:0-27841 GCA_030265355.1 Tritonia tetraquetra
TAGCCTTCATCAGCCCAGTTCAGAGTGATCCTATGATAATTTTGATCCGGCATGGTATCTAAAATACGTCCACGTCATATACACATATATATATTGCCCTCCCCTCCCTCCCCAACGCCCCCTTTTCCGGTTTTCACTACACTGTGCCATAATTTTCTTATTCAGAAGTCCTTCCATTTGATTTGTTGACGTTTCTGTAACATGTTTATACATATGGGTCTTAGCCCTATGCAAATTGTTTATCTTCTGGCTAAGGTGTTACAAATTAGCCAGGCGTATGTCTCTCGACCTTTCCAGCATGGGCGACCCTACCAGGAGCTTGATATGCTCCGGCTGGCATAGCTCTCAAGATGAACAACGCTTGCAAGCGACCTCGCCGCGACAAGGTTTTTGGATCTTTGGGGTGGATTGGTCACAAATAATATTTATTGGCCCGTGTGTATTGCTCATGGCGCCAGTAAAGAGTGTGGACACAGTGGGCTGATCACCTGCTTGTTTGAAACTCTCTGATCCAAAGACTTTCCGGCTCTGTGTTCAATCATGTTTGGCGGTCGGGGTGCCTGCATTTATGGCAGGTATCTTGTGTGCCTTTCATGGCTAAACATAGGGCTGGTCCCCACACTGCTCTGCGGTATTAATGGGGTTTGATCAAACAAACTGTATCAGCATGGTCCTGTTATACAACAACAAGCTTCGGTGTTTGAATAGGGTAGGTGGTTAGCCTTAACTGACCGACGGAATGGAGATCGATTGTTTCCCTCTGACCATCTGCCCTGTTCAGCCACATGAAGAAAACAAAAAGAAAACAACAAAACCGTAACGAAAACAAAATTAATGATCCAGAAAATTGGTTCCAAGAATCATCAATAATATGTCAAATTGCGCCATGCGTGGAATTAGTAATTGCTTAGGTCTAGTTGACCGCCTCGAGAAATCACGCAAGCTGTGACGCCCATGAAGAAGACAAGATTTCCCCCCTCCATTTCCTCGAAGCAAAAACTTCTGAGGACAGAAGTCAGGAACTCATTTAGTTGGTAAAAGGTTATTTGGTGTCACAGACCCTCAGCAGTCATTGTTTGTACCTGTCTAGAACTGTACCTAACCAGACCACAGTGTAAACAAGAACCATTTAGATTGTTTTCTATTCATATACTCCTTTCCTACAAGGGTGTTGGTATGTGACATTTACGGAACTGTTTTCTTAGTGCTCAATACGCAATTAAGCGATATTACATTTGTGGAACTGAATTTGAGGTTTCGTTATCGAGAGTGAGAAAGTGTGAGTGAGACATATTTTTTCGAAATGGTTTTCTCATGTCATGTCTCCTCATGTGTCAGTTGTGGTCAGTGTTCAATATTACCATGTGTGGGTTTCATATATCGAGGGTATATATAACATGTGCAGAAATGTTTTCTAGGTGCTCAATTTCCAAAAAATTAACGAAATTAAACCATCAATAATATTGCATTTGCGGAACTGATTTTGGATTTCACAATTTCATATCAATACTTTGATTTTGGTTCTCTAGCTAAGTCTAGCTTAGGCTAAGAAGGCATAGCTCTCCGATGCATACTCTCTACCACTCTACTACTATCACTACCACTACCAGTGGCATGTCATCACCTTTTGCTTTTAGCTGGTTCCAGGATACAAAGGTGTCTCATTATCATACTCAAACTTTGCGATCAATAAAACATAAATCAATTACAAGCACCGAATGCTTTTGTTATTAAAACTCAATAACTTCCTTCAAGAAACAACAAAACCACACACACACACCTCACGCCCACCATCGCCGTTGCCATTTCAAATGCACTCACTCACACAGCTCGATTTGGTGCCTGGCTACCAAATCAAGACTATTTTGTGTTCATTACAATCACCACCTTTGAACTCATGACAAAAACTTTTACAAAGCTCACAAAAGGCTATTGGCACTAAGAGGAAAAAGAGAGTTTCATTGGGTTACGAGCAAAGCCACCACAACTCTTTGTGATGCATGGCGATTGCCAAATTTGTCGGAATGTGAAGTGTGTGTGTGTAAGGAAAATTAAGAAGACTACGACGTATTCTAGATGAGGTCTTACCAGTCCTTGAAAAAAGATACTTAAAGCTTTGTTCGTCCAGATGAGAATAAGCTCTTCAAATCAAGTCCATTATGTTTGCCTTATTGCTTGCTAAATAGGTTTTGAGCATGACAACTGATCATCCGCTATCATCACACCAATCTTTTTCTCCTTCTGATTTCTCCCCAGCTACGCCATTTAGAAGCATGTTTTTGTGTGCACTAACCGAAAATAATAGGTAATTTTTCTGCTATAGAACACATTTAAAATCTTTTAAAAACCAACATAATAACCCCTAAAATACATTTGAAAAAAAATGTTAACGGGTCACTGGCAGTTCTAAGCTTGCAACTAAGTGTGTATACATCCCTGTGTATAAAATTGTCAACACAGAGGAGAAAGTTTTCTTTTATTGTATACAGATGTTTATAACATAGTACACATGACATAATACACGTATACACACAAAGTTATATGGACTATTGAACAAAAAATCAGGACTCTGGTTATCAGCTCTGTCTGGTTATAAGCACGTTTTTCTTGATTCCCCAGGGCCGTGCTTATAACCGGAGACTACTGTCATTTTATGGTAAGTTTTGAAATAGTAAATTATTGTTGTTCTCGCTATGTGCCATTTTATGATAGAACAACACAAAATGTATGTTCTATAGTCTATACAATAGATCATCACATAGCATTCTGAAACTAACACTGAGTTATTTTTTGTTATTGTTCGTTTGACAATAATGATAATAATGCTTTGATCTTCTTTGACTTTTGAACTCCAAAATATCCTTATTATTTTAACTCCTCAGCATGACTCTATGTCCATAGTGTGACTGTCCCAAGCCTGTAAACGTAGAGGGGAAATGTATAAATATTGAATTGGAATGTCTAGATGAGAAGCCTTGTTATTGAAAATAAGATCGTTTTTGATGGGCATAGAAAATAGTTCCGCAAGTGAAACATTTATCCATAATCACAAAAAAAATGGAGTTCCGTAAATGCTACATTGCAAAATCATAGTTCTCTGCAAATGTTTTTACAAAACAGTTATATCCATTCTCGAGGTATGTGGTGTTCTGAAATATTTTAAGAGTGACTGAGGGGGAAGTGACAGATGAATTTTTAAAGAGAATATTTGGTACACCACAGCAAGATTTTTAGCAAAACTTGACGTTACTTTATAAGGACTGAATTAAAGAATGACCAAGAAACTCTAAAAAGGCAAAAAATACTTTAATGAGCAGAGAATAAAAGCCAAAGAAGATGATGAAAATTTAGAACAGGTGTCAATTAAGATGGTTTGGGCATGTAAATAGAATGAATGAGCAGAGAATCCCTAAAATGATATTTAGATTGTAAACCAATGTGAACTAAACCACGAGTTAATGAGGAAATTGTGGACAGACGTCATCTTTCTGATATTGTAAAGAAAAGAGAAATTACATAAGTTGATACAAAGAAAAGTAGTCTAATCGAAATAGAGAGGAGTGGAGGATGTTTTATTCATTAAGATAAACCTGACACTGAAAGGTATAGCAGGAAAGACGAAAAAAAAGACGATCATAATGAAATGCTGCATGCATTAATTTTCTAATCTAAAAATATCCTCAGCTGTTTTTAGGCCCAGGAATAGCTTATTGAGTTGCTCTTAATCTTTAGGGCTATATGAATGGAATATATATGAAATAAAAGGATCCATATTAAAGGAATGCTCATTTAAAGTGTGTTGCAGGCAAGTAAATGGCTTTTCAAGTAACAGAGACAAGCAAGGGTAACTTAGCACTCATCATTGGCTGTCAGCTCCTTCGACTGAAAAAACAAAACGCAAAGACAAAATACTGGTGTTGCACAAAAAAAGGATGTCCGGCTCGAGTAACGACAGACGTTGAAGTAACGGAAATTCTCCACGGTAACCCAACGCATAATCACGGGATCAAGGAACTAAAAACACAGAGTCATAGGCCAGCATACAAGAGAAGGACACAAGAAGATTTGTCAGAGATTCCGAGAACAATTTTCATCCAAGACTCAAAGGTCGGTATCGATGTGCATGGAAATAGTTCCGCAAATTTAACACTAGGGAGGAATAGCAAGCGACGAAACTCACTTCTCGTATGTAAGACGGGGTGATTCTGTGACCTATATTATAGAGCAGCTCAACTTAGTAGTAACGATAGGCCTGAAAGAATTGTGTTTACCTATGTCACACACAACGAAACCTAGGCATCATTACGTCAATTATACAGGCCTCATAACTCCCTTAAATCTCATTAAGTTTTGCATATATTGAGTGGTTGAGCAATTGCAACTCACGGCCATGTTTCACCATCTAACATGTCGCCCTATAAGCTACTCTAGTTTTTAGTGGCTTGCTTCGCGGTATCATTCGCTGTATCATTCAATGACCTACTTTCCGCTTCGCTGTATCATTCGATGACCTACTTTCCGCTTCGCTGTATCATTCAATGACCTACTTCCGCTTCACGGCACGCTTTAGTCAGCACACACCACAGGCTCAGCGAGGGTAGTATTGTTATTTTTAAAACGCATCGTATTGTCATTTGTATATTATTTGCAGTAATCGACATTGAGGGCTTGATTTACAGGCTCAAGAGCCTATCATATTTAATCTACTAATCAATCTCATTTCTGCCATTGTTTCGTGCAAGTCGTGAAGTGATATTGAAAGCTGTGTTCTTTAGCCCTTGAACAATTTAAAGTGCTACATACCCAGTGAAATGTGGAAATACAAGACGAGATTCCAAGACTCTTGGCTCACTAATGAGAGCTACCGATTGTGGCTGGATAAAGTTATAGGGGATAATTTGTCAGCAAGATGCAAACGGTGTTCTAAATCTTTCTCTGTTTCATCAATGGGGGAGAGTGCATTGAAATCACATGCATCGAGTGCAAAGCATCAGAAGGCTGTCACTCCAAGAGCAATTTGTCGATGTTGTTTCGCGTAAGTAGATCTCCTTTTGACATGTAGAATGTAAGTTAAATCACTTTGCGTTTTTCCATGACAAACATTATTAGATTTTAATGTTCGATTCTGATCAAATCGCCTTAAATTTTGCCGTGTTAGCCATGAAAGACCTTGAATTTTCTAAAATCTCCTTGAAAACGTCAAGTTTACTCAAAAACATAAATGCTGAGTGCCATGAGGCCTGATTATAGATACATTCGAGGACGGATATATCAACATCATCGGGACCGCGGGAAAATGTCGATATATCGTTGTGTCGATATATCAGTCCTACCAAAAAATGAAAGGGAAAAAATAAGGAAAAGGCGAGGTGTAACAAGCAAGTCAATCTGGATGATTTGGTGGCCTTTAAAAGGACCGGTTTGAAATTGGGGACGTTGGCACTTGATTGGTCGATAATCTGACATTTTCATTGGCTGCAATTGGTCCCATTCATAGGATTTCATTGGACAATAATCTCGCATTTTCATTGGCTGTTAATTTTCCTCACAGTGGGATATCACTGGCCAATTTTAGGCCGATTATTGTCGATATTGATCGATCACTATGTCGATATAACCGTCTTCTGGTAAAATTTATGTAGATATACGAGATCTTTATTTACTAATTTTATATAGCAAAAAAAACGGGACTTTGGTGCCATGTCGATATAAGCATGATGTCGATATATCTGCTCCTCGCTGTGCGTCTAATTCTAATACTTGCAAAAACCGTCCTGTCTTTGGAAGATGTGTAAACACAGTTATTCGTTCTACACAAGGCTGACATGACAAACGCGAAAATGAAAATTACCATTACCCTGTTCGAGGAAAAGAAGGGGGAAGACGCTGCCGTGTAAGAGCACGCTTATTTTAGCATTATTTGAGACGTGAGATTTATCGCTTGTTATACCTCCCTGTTTATGTTGTACGCAATCACACAAAAAGAGTTCCGCAGATGTAACATTTAGCTTGTTTCATAATCACTTACAAAGAGTTCCACGCCTTGTTTCATAATCACCCCAAAAAGAGTTCCACAAATGTAACATTTAGCTTGTTTCATAATCACTTACAAAGAGTTCCACACCTTGTTTCATAATCACCCCAAAAAGAGTTCCACAAATGTAACATTTAGCTTGGTTCATAATCACCCACAAAGAGTTCCACAAATGTTGTAAAAAATCTTAGTTTTGCAAATGTTATACACCAATCTACAATTTACTTAGATGTCTGGATTGTTTTTTCATAATCAAATCACTTTTTAAAGCTATTTGCTGCTGTCATCACTGGTCATCAAGCAGACAGGAAATAAACTGTTTCGGCTTTGGTGAAAGTAAGTTACCATTACAGTGGAGGGCCCACTCTATGAGGCGGATTTACTCTGCATCAAGATATTAGGTCAAGCAGGTGATCAGCCCACTGTGACTTGTTTGTGGTGGGAATTTATTTTGCCCAGACAGTGGCCTTTCGGCCTACTCTTCTCGATTTCCAACTGCCAAGGGTTCTTTAACGTGCACAACTCGCACACAGGACTTCCAAATTTATTGTCCGTCTCCGACAGGACTATGTTCTTGATCCCACCTACCCTCATAGGATCAGGGGAGTGGCAAATAGGTTTATATACCAAGTTTTGTGAAGAAAAAGAACTGCTGTCACCGCTGGGATTAGAACCCGGTACCTTTCACTTAAAAGGCCAGAACCATACCCCTGAGCCACTGGGACCCGTATCTATCTAAGAAGTATGAAATCAAAACTAAACTAGTACTGATAAGTGCTATCAAGTAAAGGTGAAAAAAATGAAAGGGCCAGAAAAATAGCCTTAAAAGAAGAAAAGTGGTTTCTTGGCCTTAGGGCTGAACCCCCTCATATTAATGGCAACACTGCCTGGCCAGAGATAGAGAGCCATACACCTATTAATGGGAACACTCCCTAGGCAGAGATAGAGAGCCATACGCATATTAATGGCAACACTGCCTAGGCAGAGATAGAGAGTCATACGCCTATTAATGGCAGCACTGCCTAGGCAGAGATAGAGAGTCATACGCATATTAATGGCAACACTGCCTGGCCAGAGATAGAGAGTCATACGCTTATTAATGGCAACACTGCCTAGGCAGAGATAGAGAGTCATAGCCTATTAATGGCAACACTGCCTAGGCAGAGATAGAGAGTCATACGCCTATTAATGGCAACACTGCCTGGGCAGAGATAGAGAGTCATACGCCTATTAATGGCAACACTGCCTGGCCAGAGATAGAGAGTCATACGCCTATTAATGGCAACACTGCCTAGGCAGAGATAGAGAGTCATACGCCTATTAATGGCAACACTGCCTGGGCAGAGATAGAGAGTCATACGCCTATTAATGGCAACACTGCCTAGGCAGAGATAGAGAGTCATACGCATATTAATGGCAACACTGCCTAGGCAGAGATAGAGAGTCATACGCGTATTAATAACAACACTGCCTGGCCAGAGATAGAGAGTCATACGCCTATTAATGGGAACACTGCCTGGCCAGAGATAGAGAGTCATACGCCTATTAATGGCAACACTGCCTAGCCAGAGATAGAGAGTCATACGCCTATTAATGGTAGCACTGCCTAGCCAGAGATAGAGAGCCATACGCCTATTAATGGCAGCACTGCCTATCCAGAGATAGAGAGCCATACGCCTATTAATGGCAGCACTGCCTAGCCAGAGATAGAGAGCCATACACCTATTAATGGCAACACTGCCTAGGCAGAGATAGAGAGTCATACGCCTATTAATGGCAACACTGCCTAGGCAGAGATAGAGAGTCATACGTCTATTAATGGCAACACTGCCTAGGCAGAGATAGAGAGTCATATGCTTTATTAAATGGTAGTGTAAAGGACGCTAAGCCAGCCAGCAAAGTCAAGCAACATTTTTAATGGTTAGGCACCGGTGGTCGAGCGGTTAGCACGCTGAACCGGTCAGCATGGTCAAGCTACATTGATTGTGATCAGTGTCTGGACGAGTGACCACTCGGGCGCTGTGCCCTTAGGTAAGGCACTTAACTCTGCTTACGTCACTTGACTCAGGTGTAAATGAGTACTGGGCCGAGGGCAGCAGACGATCTTGTCAGAAGCGCCTAACAGGCAACTCGCACTGTAGTGTATACTCCTCATGGAGTTCAGAAGGATACGGGAGTGTTATGGCCTGCCAGGGGTAAACTATACATTGTAAAGCGCATAGAGCATGATGAACTTTGTGAATATGCGCTATATAATTGCTATTCTTTACTTTTTTACTTTTAGAATTTAGGGGAGATCATAGGGGAATACCATGTTCCAAATCATCCACTGTTATGTCCTTGGATAAGACACTTTACTCTAGATCGATAGTCTAGATATCTCACCCCGATCAGTGTGGTTTAGCGAAATGTAGTGTAAAAGAATGTAAAATTTACAACTTTATATCCAGCTTTCTCTGATACTGATACTGGGTCTGAGGAGAGGAAATCTTTGCGTTCATTTTTGTGTTACTGTGTGTCTAAACTCAAGGAGATGATAACAAATCTTATCTTAAGGCCCCAAACAGAGTGGCATCACGTCTCCCTCACATTCTCGTTGCTATTTCAGTGAAGACTCAGAAAGTCTATAAAACCCTTTCAAGCGCAAAGAGTGTGTCCTTCTCAGGAGTTATATATTATATAGACTTTCTGTGTCTTCACTGACATGATGAGAAAAATTGAGGTAGATAGGTTGCTACCCCTCGGTTGGGATCTTATATCGCGAGATAGTAGACTGGGAAAGTGGGAGGTTACTTCCCCAAATCAGGTCCCCACATTGTAGATTAGATAGGCAGGCTCTACAGACCCTTCACGTATTTTTTGAAATAGGGATTGTCTTCAGACGGCCTTTTTTTCCTTGTTCATTGAATAATCCTGTTTTTACTTTTTTAAATTTCCCATCTGATCTTGGTGTCTTGTTTTTCTGTAGTTTTGTTCTGTTTTTACTTTCGCTATCTTTGGCAGACTTAGGTGTAGCTTAGCTAACTACTACTACTGCTTTTTTTCTTAAGCCTAGTTACCATTTTGTGCAGGGTTTCATTACTTAGACTTTAATATTTTCACAACTTGTTATAATTCAACCAGGGAAACTTCTGTTTAGGATGGTAAGCTGTGGAATTGTTTTGTTGTCTTGTTATCCATAAGGCATATTACCGCCAAGCAGTGTTGTGCACGATTCCATGGTGTCCAGCATTGCGGAACACAGTGCTGGAATTCTTTTGGGTCAGGTAGAGAGGGCAAGCAGGTGATCAGCTCACTGTGCAAGCTGTGAAATGATAGTCATTAATACTTAAAGACTAGACAGATCCTATTGACTCTGTAACCTTCTGTGTGTTTTATGCAAGCCAAGCAGATCATGCAATTTATAGATAGCCACAAAGATATGATTTTATTTTCAGATGATGATGCTTATATATTCACTTTAAAAAATGGTTTGCCTTTGGATGTGTTGTGCACAAATCTTTTTCTGGTCCTTTCAGAATTTTCATGGCTCTGCCCTGGAGATTCACGTGGAAACGTCTCAAGATATATTGAACCGCCATCCTGGGTTGAAAAGGGCTTTAAACTTTTCACTTTAAACTTTTCACTTTACACTTTGTTTTTTAAGTGCCCAATTGTCTTGAACTTTTGGTGCAGAGTATTTCCATCTTTGCGTCCCAACACGTTGTTACAGTGTGAATGGGGATTGGATAAAACAGTAAGAAAGAAAATAAAAAACTAAACAGTGCCTTAAAAAGTTAAGACCGTAGGCAGCGAACCTGGACAGCAGGGACCCCACTGGCAAGGAAGCTCTATGGTGGCCTGGAGGACCTACGCTGCACGGCTGCCTTCACGTGAGAAGTCGGCGTGTCCATCTGAGTGATCGAGGAGGAGAAGAAGAAGAAACAGTAAAAAAAGAAAATAAAAAACTAAACAGTGCCTTAAAAAGTTAAACTTATCAGTTTCACGTCCCATGCATGAAGATCATTTCAGAGGTAGGACTCCCTGTGCATAGTCCATCTCTCTGAAACGACTTGAACCAGCATAGTAGAAACTCTTTGACTGGACTGGAATTCGAACCACTGGATCTCCCGATCCGTGAGCAAGTTCTTTGCTTTGTCTCATCCAAAGTAACAGATTGAAGTGTACAGTTCATAATAATTTGTTTTTCTCTTCTCATCTAAGGACAATATTTTACCAACTGACATTGACATGGAAAGAGACAGCACGTCGCGTGAAGCCGTCCTTCTCTACGCTCATTCTTCCATGCATCAACTGGCACGGGAGATTGCCGATTGCTGCTCAAATGGAGGCGCTTCTGGAACCGTTGACGTCCCAGACTCAATGAAACGAGTGGTAAACCCGCCAGACTGCTGTGATAGTGATCCAGAGCATGTAGGTTTGATTCCCTCCCCCACTAACTCTTAAATCGAGTGTATTTATATTTGAAGACTCCATGGGAATTGTCACATTTATGATAGCATCGAAATCTGAGGTTTAAAACCAGGCAAATTTCCTGATTTGAATAAATACTTAACTATTGCACTAAGTTCTGTTAATAATGAAGCCTTCTTCTTATTTTTCTCTGAGTGTTTATGGCTCTGCCCTGAAGATTCGCTTGGAATCTTCTCAAGTTCTATTGAATTGCCTTTGATATGACCGCTGTGTGTTAAAAAGGGCGTTAATTTTCAAACTTAAAAAAAAAATAGATTAGTAAGGCTTCATATTGATGTCTTTGGGGATGTCGCTAGCACAGTGGTTAAGTCACTTGCCTTTGGATGTGGAGGTCCGGGTTCAACCTTTCAGAGTTTTCATGGCTTCGCCCTGGAGATTTACATTGGAATTGTCTCTCTAGTTCTGCTGAACCGCCTTTTATGACCGTCCTGTGTTGAAACGGTGGCAAAACTTCAAACTATTATTCATTTATTTTTTAAATTGTATTGTTCCTGGCAAAGATTTGAAAAGGATGAAAAACTAGCAATGTTTGAAAAAGGATTTGAACATTTGTTTTGTCAGTATGTGATATGTATGTCAGACAAACATAACTTAGGCAGATGATTCTGTTCCTGTCCACTTAGTCTACAGAAAATGTTTGAGGTTTAAGTGGAAAAGGATACTTACAATCTTATCAGTGAGGGTCCTAGTGGTGCAGAGATATGGTTCTCGCCCTGAAACAAAAGGTACCGGGTTTGATTACTGGCAGCAACACTGTCGGATATTTTTCTCCTTGAAACTGTGAAAACCTATAGGTATGTGGGATCAAAGAATCTAGTCCTATCGGAGACAGATGATAAACTCGGAGGTCCTGTGTGCACGTTGCGCACGTTAAAGAACCCTTGGCAGTTTAAAATCGATAAGAGTAGGCGGCAAGGCCGCTGTCCGGGCAAAATTAATTCCTACCACAAAGGTCACAGTGGGTTGATCACCTGCTTGCTTAATATCTGGATCCAGAGAAATCCAGCCTCATAGTGCTGGCCTTACACTGTAATGGTAAAAGGGAACTGGATAAGAAGGAAAGAAAGAATACTATCTTATCAAATGGACTTTAATGATTTTCGTTTGTTCGATCAGATTAGCACCGGTAGTTGGCTGATTGAAACAAAATTTGGATTGTCTCCATCTGTTCGGAGAAGTGTGAGAACCAATTAGTCTGATTGCTTGAGTTTTGGTTTTGCTTTTTTAGTTTTAGTAGGCAAAGCAATGTTGCTGTTGTTTTGCATGGTTTTTTTTTTGCATGTGGTGGTGTTTGCATTTCTTGTGACAGCTAATCACCCAAATGGTAGGATTTGATTTCTGTTTGCATTCCCTTTGATTTATACACAGTAACACATTTTTACAGTTTGCTTGTGTTCATTTTCTCACTAAATCACTTGAAAAAGCCCTTGGTGTGTAAACAATGTGATCGGATCACTATGAGAAGATGAACCGTCAACCCAGATGATAATTTAGTTTTTCCTGCATGACTTTGCATGGCAATACTTATCCTTTACTATGATGTTGTGTTAGGATAATGTTGTGTATGTTAGGATAATGTTGTGTATTGAATGAAAAAAAAAGAAGGAAACTTTATTTTTCCCATATGAAATTTGTCTTTACAATGGTGAAATACAACATTCATAGTAACCATAATGATATGTTAAAGAGAATACTCCAGCATGAAATATAACGAAATTTCAGGGACAGCACAATTTATTTCGCTATATCGCAATTTCGCTATATCGTCGAGTCAATGATAATGAAGCAAAAATTCCTTTCACTCTACTATAACACTAGTTTTGCTATATATGCGTGTTCGTTGTATATCTGTGCTAGAGTGTACATAGAGAATACATAATCCTACAACAATGAAACACTGTTACAACAATGAACAAGGTGTGTCCCCCCCCCCCCTTCCATTGATGGGTTGCCACAGTGCAGTGCCCCATGAGCTAGGGCAAGGAGTCCTGCTCAAGGAAACAGCGAAAAATAACACAGGCAGGATTCGAATCCAGATTCATCAGATTTCATGGCGAATAGAATGCTAGAAATGTCCTATCGAAATAACTATTAACTTAATGAAGATGGAGCTTTTAGGTACTGGACCAACCATGGGGACGCACAATTATAGCTCATTTTTTAAAATTTGTAACTTGACAAATGTTTGAAATAAACTTAATCTGGTTTTTTTCATGGCAAACAGGAAACATCTAATCTTGAATGTATTTTTATTTAATACCGATAGAGTATTGTAATTGTATTGTTTTTATATAATCTTTCAAACAAGGGCTCTTTTTTAGATTTCCATATTTTTTTTCTACACAACGTCTGTAATGGGCATGGGCCCTGAAACAGTTAAAAACCAATATTATTTCAATCTTTTTTACTACAAATGAAGGCATAGATATAATCCATTTTGAAAACAACTAAAAACTTCTTTGACATCCGATATATCCTGAAAGAATTCACATCAACAAACCTTCTGGGCACTGCAATTTTGAAAATTTGATTGCTTAGGTTGGTCATAAATAACTTTTTAAAATATAAATCTTAATTCTAGTAAAAGGGAAGCCACTCAATGAATTCAAGAGCTGGGTTTGAAGAGATTATAAAACAACTGAGCTTGAATCAGTGAGAATAGAAGTTAATAGTACATAGTTATATACTCAAACTCTATACATTAATATACATTATAGAATTACATTGTCGTTTATGGTGCAAGAATAAATGGTTGTTATAAAGATCAATTGAAAAATTTAATTGCTTAACTGCCACTACCAGAATACTACAATTAGAAATGACTTGGCATATTAGATAAAATGCTTTTTCGAACAATTTTGAATTAGTTAGACCATTTTCTATAAAGGTTAACTTGATCCTGGTTACTGTTGTTATTTGCGTTAGCGCACTTTTCATGAATTTGGCACTCGTCACGACAATTTTGTTTTCAATGTTTTAATTATTCCACAGTTCCGTCTACTCCCTTTTAAAAATGTTATTAATATTGTGTAAAGAATAGCGGGGGGGGGTTCTTAATATGAATAACTCCATTGCTCAACCAATGGACATTAGTAGAGATGGGGAAAAGTGGTACGCATTAGTGGTGATTGAACCAGTGACAACCATGCTTGCTAAATATAGAGGGGTGCCTGCTCTATCTGCCACTCCTTCGGGAATGGGTTTGTTTCCCACTGTGCATACCACTTTTCTTCCTCTACAAGGCTGTTTTTCTGGAACTGTCACATTTTCCCACTTTCATGACACCATTTCTTTACCAGTGCTGACTCCAGTTTCTAGACAATCAACCGTCTTGTGGTAAATACCACAAAATGTTTTAATTTTATTTTTTTTTAAGTTCTGAAATATATTAATTTTTTCAAACACAATATAATTCTTTTTGTAAAAAAAAGATTGTAGAATAATTGGCAAATATAGAACATGAGGAACACAGTTAACCCTCGTTATATCGGCAACTCTGGGACCAAATGCAGAATTGCCAACTGCGGTCAGAAAACCTGACTTAAATCATTCTGGGACAGTTCCCCCACAGTTTGAAGATGGTCACACAATGAGTGAGCCCTTGTGTCATTTGTTCGGTCTTTTCATGTTGAGATGACTTGTATTATGTATTTTATTTTGCGACAATACACCAGAGGTGGTGTGCAAATCCACGGAAGAAAAAAAACCAGTATGAAATTGCATATTTTGATATTCATTTCAGCCGTGGTCATAGTGGAAGACCTAGCCCTTAGCATAAAGGGTTGTTGGTTCACAGAGTAAGGGTCCCAGTGGCGCAGAGGTACCGTTCTCTACAAATGAAAGTTGATGTTATAATTAGAATGAAGTTATGAAAGTATAATGAGGTTTTTTTTTGTAACTGGGAACTAAAAAGGTTGTTCACAGTACTTGTATTAATCTGTTGGTGTTTTTATTTCCTTATCGCCGTGATGACTTGCCAGAAAGTTCAAAGGTCGACATCTGTGGTGACGAATGCGCGGTGTGTGGAGTTTCGCGACACAATACAGTGGAAAAAGTTTGCTGATGGATTTCCTAACTTGTTTATTGAGGATGTCAAATATATGGCAGGGAAAGACGGTAAAATTTCTTGAAATATGAATCTATATATGGTTTGAATCCAGCTTAGTAGTAGTAGTAGTAGTAGTAGTAGCAGTAGCAGTAGCTCCTTAAGCCAGTTAGGCTCATTGGGCCGGAGCTTAGCCCGGTTTTGGTTGCGTGAAGCAGACAAGTGACAATTTGTTCTGCTGGTCTATCGCAGAATACTAACCCAAATCTCATTTGAGAATTGGTACCCATTTCTACACCTGGGTCGAATGAGGCAAACGGAGTAAAGCTTCTTACCGCGCTCGAACCCACGACCCTCACCATGAAAGTCTGTTGTCTAGACCACTCTGCCACCTCGCCTCTGAATCCAGCTTGAGTTGATAGAATTTATTTTCTTGGGTCATGTTTTGTGTTATTGTCGATGATATTACTACCAAAGTAGTGTTGCACCCAGTATTGTGGAACATAGTGATGGAAAAGCTCTGGTTTAGGTAAATGAAACAAGCAGGTGATCAGCCTATTTTGTCCAAACCTTGAATGGCGCATTGAGCATCACTAGCAATGTTACTGTTGCCTTGGTGGAAAATCCTTCACCTTCAACTGGGGCAAATTTTTCTAATTCACAATAAGCTGCAATGGCTGAATAGCCATGTCGCTTGACATCTCAGCTAGTGGGGCATGAGTAGTAGCCTCTTCGGATGGGTCGTATCAAAAGATCTCCTGTCTAAGTAATGCAAGCTAACCTTTTAAAGGCCACTGGGTTTATTTTAGTAGGGCTGTTGATTGACTACTTGATTTTTACTTTTAAAATGTCTAAAAATATCATTTCAATCGGTAGGGTTATGAATGTTTTATTTCATTAATTTATTTTCCCTTCTCTTCTCAGTGATTTTTATTGGCAGCTTTCATGGACCAGAGGTGGTGTTTGAACAGTTGTCTGTTCTCTATGCGTTTCCAAGGTGAGCTTTGAATTAGTATGGTATCATTTTCTGGTAAAACATAATGTCCTTTAGAGTCTTTAGCCTCATGGGACCAGAGCTTCCATTGAAATAAAATGGACAAGTGACAATTGGTCACATTCCGAATAGGACGCTTGTCTATCACATATTTCTTCCCTAACTTTAAGAAAATCGTAACTCTCAGTTGGGAATTGGTCATACCATGGTAGCTATGAGGAAAGATTACAACCAATCAGAAAATTTCTTTTGTCATTTTTGCGGTCCGATTGTATTGAGCAAGGCGGTGTAACCGGAAACAACTCCTGCTATCTATGAGCAGTTATCCGATCTATCAATTCAGGTTTTGTTTTTCGTGAACATCAGTATTACACATAATGGATCCATTTGAAGTAAATATGTATCTAATTTAGTCGGAAGATAATGTTTGATCGTAAAACAAGTAATGATATAATCATTTTGCATTGAAATTTTTGATTTGGCAAGTCCGGGAAGACCCTTTATCGAGGATAGCAATGGTCTCTAGGATACTGCTTGCCTGACCAAGAGATTAAGGAAGTTCCCAATGCCTTTCGGTTCGGTCAATTGGTATCGATTTCTACACGAGAATAGACAAGGGAAGACCCTCAACTCTAGGGGGGTGGGGGGTTGCTGTATGAGGACAATACGAGTAAAGGGAAGTTACTAAGCAATGCTTGTATGGCTTACTTTATGTATAAATATTAGGAAGATCATAGTGATTTCCCTTTGTGCATGGGCATTCAATAGTGAAGTAGACTCTCTGTCTATTACATTCGAGCAAGGATACAGCGAACATGCTTATAATGTAATAAATGGTACTGTCCCTGAAATTCTGTGATATATCGTGCTAGAGTGTAATTCTCTTTGGTTACACTCAGAGAAATGACAGTGTATGTGTATTTCTGTTAGAGAAATGACAGTATATATGGATTTCATAAACAACTGAACATTATTTCCTGACCCTTTCAGGTACCTGGCCAAATCGTTCCACTTCATCCTGCCTTACTTCCCTACAGGGACCATGGAGAGGGTGGATACAGAAGGACAGATTGCCACAGCTAAAGTAAGTCTTGCCAAGAATCGCACATGATAATTTAAAGGAATTAAGAGTAAGAGTTTGATTTTTTTTAACTTTTGAAATTTATTTTAATTAAGATAGGTATTTTGTTCATTCAAATTATTTGAAAAATCATTTTTAGTTACATTGAATTGAATTTTTTTTTTTATTCGTTTATTTTTTATTTCATGAAATGTATGAAGCCCATTCCACCGTAACATAATGGAAAAGCCAATGAAAATGAAAAAAATATGCATTAAAACATCTATTATATAGATAAAAGCATGTGACCTCTTCTGATATACCGCCGTATAAGTCGCGTTATTTGCTTTCGAGATAGCGTCGAAACATCATCACATGGTCATTTTTATGAGTTATGAGGTTTTTTTTGCTCCTTGTAAAAATTCTTTTTTTTTTCGGTCACAAAGGAGAGGTAATAATGATAGCAATATCTCTAAATATATAAATTAAAACTTATAAGCGACTTTATCTAAATCGGCCATATATTTGTATTATATATAGAGAGAGAGAGATTACAATGATATTAAATGATAAAACTACAAACACATGTAAACAAACAAAAAAAAGATACAAATTGACTTGAAAATCTTTATATCTATTAATTTAAAAAATCATTATGATCTACAGTAGAATTACCTTAAACCGAAATTTTGGGGACCTTCTAAATCATTTTGGTTTAAAGGCATTTTGGTTTAGAGCAAGTATGAAACGATACAAAGACAAAGAAGAAACTCGTACAATTTATCAATTTCTTTGCAGTTCATGGTATTTTTCGGTTTAGCTTCTTTGGGTTTAAGGTAATTCGACTGTATATCAAAACAAAGAATCCAAACGTAAGACTCAAGTATAAATAATGAAGTTTGTTGTATTTTCCCTTACACAGACTCTAGCCACTCTCCTGTCTGCCATTCCCCTCAGTGCCAAAGGACCAGCCCAAATTATCATCTACGACATTCACGCTTTACAGGAACGATTCTATTTCTCCGACAATGTCATACCAAGGTTAGAAAAGAGACGCGGAATAAAGTTCATTTCTATCTTATCATTTGATTCTTCTTTTTGGACAATGTCCTACCCAGGTTAGAATGGACGTACGTACGTATTCATTTCTATCGTCACAGTGGGTTGATCACCTACTTGGCTTAACATCTTGATCCACAGACATCCAGCCTCATACTGTAATGGTAAAAGGGAACTGGATAAGTAAGAAAGAAATTCATTTCTATCTTGTCATAGCTCATTCTTGATTTGACTTCTTGGACACTGTCATTCCAAGAACGAAAGGCCTGTCTCTCGGACCTTTTGAATTTTCTAGAAGAGCTGAAATTGCTACCTCCCGGGTACTTGGTGGATGTAGAAAGGCCCAGTCCCGTGGAGCCGAGTGGCCACTCACAGGTTGGACGGGCAGTACCGTTTTTTTAAATTTGTCGGACTGTAATTTTTATTTTTATTTTTGGAATTTTTCAAGTATGTTGATCACCTGCTTGGCTTAATACCTTGATCGAGAGAAATCCAGCACTATTAGTATTAGTGCTGGCCCTACACTGTAATGGTAAAAGGGAACTGGATAATAATAATAAACAATTATTTATATAGCGCCGGTATCCATCAGCGATGCTCAGAGATGGATAAGGAAGGAAGGAAGGTAATTTTTCATGGGAGCTGAAATTATTGTTACTTTTGTGACTGGGTTAGCTCTCTTCATTCCAAGCTGTCAAAGGAAAAGGTTTAAATGTGATAATGCCATAGAAATAGGCTTAGAAGAAATGTGTTTGGGTTTTTTTCAACGGTGGGTATCGTACTCACTTCTGCAAATGATATCTTCCAGTGGGAGTGAGTAGCTCAGTTTGTATAGCATGTGACCCTCCATCTCTGGCTAGGTGGAGTTGCCGTTATCAGGCAGGGGTTGGATCCCCACTGTCAACAAGCCATATTTCTTCTACGGCTCTTTTTCTGATGCCCTGAGTGGTAGAACCTCACAGAGTGGTAGAACAATACAGAGTGGTAGAACCTTACAGAGTGGTAGAACCTCACAGTTTTTATCAATTGTTGAGGGCTACAGTAATTTGTTTATTGGCCTGTCTTTGATTGATACTGCTGTGTATTGCTCATCATGCCAGTAAAGAATTATGGACACAGTGGGCTGATCACCTGCTTGTCTGAAACTATCTGATCCAAAGCATTTCCGACAGTCATGTTTGGTGGTCGGGGTGCCTGCATTTATACAAGTATCTTGTGTGCCTTTCATGGCTGAGCATAGGACTGGCCCCAATACTGCTCTACGGTATTAATGGAGTTCAACAAACATATTCTTTTTCTGTCACTGTCACATTTTCCTTTTTTTCCTGATACCATTCATCATTACCAGTGCGGAGTCAGCTCCCCTTTTATTTCATTTAAATATTCATTCCACGATTAAATGGGTAAAGAGGAAGCAATATTCTGTTCATACTAGACTGTGTCCAAGACATTGGAAGACCATTTACTCTTTTGTAGCATCTCACCCCATTCATACTGTTAGTATTGTGCAATCACCTGATACAGTAGTGTCCGGTTAAATACACAGTGCTCGGGAGGCCCGGGTAGCGTGTGTTTAGGAGATGTGTGCCGTTATAAAAAGTAGTATAACAGTATACTGATTATATAGAAAAACATCCGTCATGGTGCTCAGCCGTTTGTTTACCCGAAGCGTGCTTTTATCTGATTTGCGTTTAACCGGATACTACTGTAATGCCTTTGACTTTGATGATAAACAAATTACTGTTGCCTTTGTGGTTGCTCATCAGCTCTAGTAAAAACTGGGAGTGGGACAATTTCCCACTCTAGATTAAATGCATGTCGGGTCACAATCGGTGGTCAAACGGTTAGCACGCTGAACGGTCAGCATGATCAAGCTACATTGATCGTGATCAGTGTCTGGACTGGTGACCACGTCTTTTACGGCCCTTTTATATCATAACAATGAAGTTTAGAATTTAGACCTAGGACAACTGTGCTACCTATGCATCTTAATTATGGCTTTCCGGGAGTGCGTTGCTCGTTTATTATGCCTTCGTCAGCTGTTTCGCTTTTTCGTTTATCTCCGTCCCCGAATCTGTTCTCCGAGATATGTCCTCCTAGGACGGAACTGTAACACTACTCTCTGTCCCTGCGGGACAGAATTGAGAAGGCCATAGGCGTATCACTATCACGTGTGCATGCAAGTAGGCCTAGGCCTGACTGACGCGTGCATGTGACGTCACTCACCTCGCTAAATTTTGTTCTTGTTATTTTTTTGTTTTTGTTTTTATTCGTTACACTACTTATATGGTATGTCTTTGGCCGTGTGAAAAAAAAGTTCAGTCTTTTTTTTCATCAGCCATTTACAGGTCTGTATACATTGTAAAGTGCAGAGCATGATGAACTTCGTGGATATGAGCTATATAAGTGCTATGCTTTTACTTTTTTTTTTTTTGACCATATTATTCCATTTGTGGACAGATTGGAGACGGCCATTCCTCTTCTCCAGGAGGCGTTGCGCCATCTGCCAGACTCGGACAATCTGATGTTTGCCTTCCCTGATGACGGAGCATACAAACGTTTTCACTTGATGTTTTCTGATGACGAATCCAAGCTCATTATTTGCTCCAAGAAGAGGATTGAAGGAGGGAAGAGGATTGTTACAGTCAAAGATGGTGAGAACTGACTAGTCCAAAGCTCAATATTGGGAGTCTTTTCTTTGTTAAGACATTTCTATAGGGGGAGGAGAATTCTTACCTCCCAATAAACACTGGGATAACCGGGCAACAATTATTCTCGCAAATTGATTGCTGCCTTTTTTTTTCTGTTCAGTATTTTGTCTGAATAATAATAATAATAATAATAATAATAATAATAATAATAATAATAATAATAATAATAATAATCCTAATGGTTTTTTTCAACTTTATATGGCCTATAGTGTGTTAAACTTATTAACTTTTCATATCGGTTTGTTTCATGCTCACTCACAGTCATGAAAGCACCCGAAAACTTATGATTGTTTGGATTATTAGCAGTGCCGTGAATTGTTAGTGATATTTGTTTATGATTTTTAAACATGATGAGAAACGTATTTGTAATTTGTTTTTGCAGGAAATCCTAGCGGGAAGCACGTGGTGATTGTTGATGATCTCATCCAAACGGGAGGGACGCTGAGGGAGTGTGGCAAGGTGAGTGACCTCTTTCATTGATAGTATAAAAAAATGTTTTAGAATTGTTGGAATACTATAACAAAATTTCAGGGGGCAGTACAATTTATTTTGCTATAGAGATCACTATTCTACTCTATATCGTGAAGTCAATGATGATATAACAAAAATCCGGACCAAAAATTCCTTTTGCTATAAGTATAACCCTCTTTCTTTCTTTCTTTATCAATAACCTTTTAGTACCTTTCGGTGTAAGGTTTAATAAGTATAACCCTAGTTTCATTATATGTGTGTACTCTGTGCTAGAGAACTGAGTTTTATGCTGAAAAAAAGCCTTGTGCCTGTGGACTCTTCGAATGCTTGTCACAATTCCCACTGACCAATAACTGTTGTTGTGACATTTCTATAACTTCCACTCTCTATGTGTGTCTCTCTCTCTCTTACTACAGGCTTTACTGCAAGGGGGTGCAACCAAGGTCAGCGCCTATGTGACCCACGCCGTCTTTCCGAATGAGTCTTGGAAGAAATTCTCACTGGGGAGCCCGTCCTTTGAGAATTTCTGGATCACCAACTCCATTCCACATGCTGAGATGATTGCGACACATTCTCCATTCAGGCTCCTCTCTCTGTCCACGGTCATTGCTGAAAATTTGCTGGGCTTTGACCTTGTACGTTCATAAATGCTTTTTTTAGGGTTTCAAAATGGCTCAAATGATTATTGTGTCCAAGGTATTTTGTAAAAGCCCTGGCAACTACTCACAGTTTTTAATTTAATACAATTGCCGAGGGTTGGCTCATAAGGTGGGGGACAGTCATTTATGAATTTGTCTGATTGTATGATTACTGCCATTCAGGGAGCACTGTCAGAAATCCTGTTGATAATCTGTAGATATTTAGATTTGTTGTATTATTCCCCCATTATTACTGCTTCAGGGTAAGCCCTATATGAATCACATGAATGAACAAAGAGCTGGAATTGCTATGGATGCAAGGATTTCATAGATCCCACTGAGTCCATCATACTTCATTGACACCATAGGCAATACACTCAACAGTATTAATCACAAAAATGTCACTTTATAACTGCTTTACCTCAAGAGAGAAATTTGTCACTTAGAGCTATTTGTTCAAAATTGATAATATCAATTTCTAACTCATTGGTGACTGGAATATTGCTATGTTCTGCTAGTGTTTGACTATGGCTCCTTATGTGAGACGCAAGGTTAAGACACTCGTGATGAACTGTCACTTTGAAATCAATCAAGTATTAGTAAGATGACTTTGTGTTGTGTCTCAGTGTCTTGCATGAGGAATCAATCAAGTATTAGTAAGATGACTTTGTGTTGTGTCTCAGTGTCTTGCATGAGGAATCAATCAAGTATTAGTAAGATGACTTTGTGTTGTGTCTCAGTGTCTTGCATGAGGAGACGTAGTCGTACATTATTGCCATTCTATCGTATTATTATTAGATCAATAATGAATCCTATAAATGTGGTCATTTGATCAAACTCTCAAACTGTCTTTGACAAACAAGTTATAGGGTGACCATTTTCATTATTAACCTCTAGTAGTTTTGTAATCAAAATAGGGATATACAGTTAAAGCTTGTTATAACGCCAACTTTGGTGACAGTTGAAAATTGGCCATATAACGAATTTGGCGGTATAACGAAATGGTACCTGGTACAAGGTGCAATCATGAAATTATTATGCGTGGCGGACGGTTTGGTCTCACGCGAAGCCACGTAGGCCTACCAGCCTCTCACTCACAGTGCGTTGAAGGCCGACGGCGGTGTGTTGTTAGTGTTAGCATAGCAACAGTGTGATAAACTAATAAACTGACGTGCGTTCAAGTAGGATAGCGAAGTGATGTATGCATTGCCATTGGACAAGGCATTCCTGACTGGGGCTTTCTAAATTAGGCCACTTCGGTCTCACGTTACTGGATTCTTCTCTTGGATTATTGTTCTTGATGTTCTGGTACTCGCAAAATAGTTCAGCCCGGACCTATCAATTAGTTTGAACAAGCTGGCGGTATAATGAGCATAATTTGTACTATAATATTACTATTGGTTCTTTGCTTACGGATGGCGGTATAACGAGATTTTAATAGTTTTTATATAGACCACTATAACGAGCTTTAACTGTAGTCATGGAGCCCTTGCGCTTTGAATAATGCATTCACAATCAGCATACCACCATGAAATGGACAGTGGACGTGCTGGACACATCGTAAGGGCTCCATTACTTTATTATATGGATATTATTATATAATTATATTTATCACACAATCTGGCAACAAGCTTGTCACTGTATGACATTGCATTCTCTCTCTCTCTGTCAGAAATCTTCCTGCCAATGTTTGGTTTTTGTCAAACAAGAATGTTTAGATGTAACGTTATTATTTTAGTCATTTTGATATGAAGGTTATCATTATACCTATTTTAATTTCCATTTTTTCTTTATTTTACAATTTAATAGTTTTATTTGTAAGTGATGAAATAAAAGTAGGGTGGCAAAATGGTTAAGATAGCAGACTTCCATGGCAAGGGTTGTGGGTTCGAGTCCCCTATTGGACCATAAATCTCTATCATTCATTATTATTATCAGGTATGTCACTAGTCAAGGACTCAAATATTTCTCATGACAACTTTGGATTTTGATTTCATGTCAAGTTGTTGTCCTTGTACAAGATGCTCGACCTTGCTTACCTCACTCTACCAGGATTAACATTTTTTATTTGAATTGGATTAGGATATTGCTTTTGAACGTTTCATTTTTATGTTGAAAATGACATGTCCCCATAACTACAGTAATGTCTCATTTAACTGTCTGCTTGCTATACCGCCATTCTTGCTTACCACTACCTGCTCTTTGTCTTGTCATGGTATGGATCTGATACTGATAATTTTTTCACTCGAAACAATTTTTTAGAACCCTGTTCTCTTGCTTTACGAGGTTTTACTGTGTAGAAACGGGAGGTAAAACACTCAATAGATAAACCAATAATTAGGAAAGCTGAATTTGACACCATCATTATAGTGTGGTATTGTTTTGATGGTAAGTAGATGAAGGTGAACAGATCCATTCCTCTCTGTTGGGTGTTTGGGTTTGTTTTTTCTCTCAATCAATGAACAAAAAAAAGGATTTACAAATATACAGCGTGTTGTTATGAAATTAATGTAGAAACTAAATAGATTATATAATTGTAGCAAATAAATATTATATTGTGATACAACAACATCAATAAACAACAAAATAATTTACATATAGACAGGTTGTAATTTGTAATTGTAATGAAATGAACGTTTAGACTATGAAGTCTTATTCAAGAACTCATGCCCACTTTGCTCTTTTTGATTTGGAGGTTCAATTGTCTCAGCGAGATCAACTCTCCAGCTTTTGAAAATATCCTCTCACTGGGGACTGATGTCAACTGATGTCACTGGTGTGGCTAACACATTGTTGGCAACCCGTTCCAGCCTTGGAAAAGCTCTGGCATTTTCTTTCCACCATTCCAAGGGATCTTTGTCTCTCCTGAGGGCTTGTCTTTCAAGATACTCTCGTATCTCCATCTCTGCAGCTGTCAATTGTTTAGCTCCTGCTTTCTATGCTTTGAAAATTTCTTCGTCGAAATCCAACCACAATAAGCTTGTTTTTTTTTTTACAGGAGATGGGGTGCTGGTTTTGTCCTCTTTCTCCTTGTTGGACAATTTAATGCCTCTTGCCACCTCAGTCAATGTTTCAATTGTCTGTGGTGTGTCTTTTGCCCTCAGATCTGGTCACTAAAGCATGTGTCTTCAATTGCCATTCCATGGTGATGAAGTGGGCAGTGATGGTGGTGTAGGCCTCATTGGCGCGCGATGTCCCGCAATCTGTGGTGATGGAGACATGACTGATTTGGTGCAATTCCTCTATCACTTTGGCCTTTTCCTGTCCATATCTCATACTCATACGTAGGAGATCTCCGGAATCATTTCTGTTCTACAATGGACAGAGGCTGCATGTCCATGACAATCAAATCCAGAACATGATCAGCAAGTTGCTTTTTTAAAATCGATTCGGGCTTGTACCTGGCCGTTCTTGCAATAGCTTGAGATAAGGTTGGTTGGATGGTTCTGGTTGCAGCTTGTGCTATTGTTGTTGTTGCTGAAGTAGAGGCCACAGTGGAACTTCCTCCTGTTGTAATTTGTCTGCGTTTTTTGTCGCTCCATTTCTGTGTCCATTTCAATAGGGTGTTTGGTTTTTACATGCCTCGCCATGCTAGAGGTTGATTGATGGCTGTACTAAGCTGGTGATGGCATTCCACGGTTGTTTTGTCAGCATTCAGAGACATAAACTTCCAACAAATACTTCCGGGCATCATGGTGAATTAATTGAAAACGAATCTAAATAGAATATAAACAAGAAAGTAAATGAATGAGTAAGTACTATGGTTAATGATAAATTGTATATAAATATCAAACTTCAAGCATTCATGGATGAATTAAATATTTGGACTAAGAATACAGCGTTAAGCTAAGTTAAAATGAATTTAGCACAATGAGGATTTACAATATGAAATAATATTAATATTAAATATAATGAATAAATTACATACCATAGAGTATAATGGCATTCAACAATGGAGTATATAATATAACAAGGAAACAGTGAGATATAAAACAAACTTAATTAATTTTGGTAAAAATGACAGTGGACAGTGACAGCAAAACAAATGACATGTGAGCAAGGCAAGAGCAAGAAGAGGAAGGGAGGAGTTAACACATCGTCCAGCATTATGTGTTAATTTTGGTGTCTTGATTTAGGCATCGTTAATGTGTTCATTACGTAAATGCATAGCGTGAGCACAAATTCAAGGGATCGTATCTCTACTTTCAAGTTCTATCTCTAAGTCTAAGCCCCAGGCACAATGTTTATTAATAATAGGGGGTACTATAAATAGAACCCCTCTGTTGTGTAAATTGTAATCGATACTCCTCTGCTGATTGTTTTAAACCACTTAAATTGACAGCTTAACACCTCTCTTTGCCCAGCGACCAATGGGACAAGGAAGAGGAGATGACGACCAATCAAAGCATAGCCAAGTGGTTTGTGTCGCGAACAAACCAGTGGTTCAAATCATGTCCGATTGACTATGACTCATGTTTGGGATGAGTCGAATCAGTATCACTGGTTTGATGAGTTGAGTTTGAATCATTGGCTTGATCCTTTGCCCACTGGAGATGATGCGAGCCGACCACTCACCACATCAGCGTTTGCGGGAAAACACGCTCGTTACGTTACTACGGTACAGTGTTTGCCTCGTAATTGGAACGACAAGGGTTTGAATCCTACCTGCTGAATTACTTCTCACCGTGTCCTTGAGCAAGACAATTCGCCCTAGCTCACGGGGTGCTGAACTGCGGCGACCAATCAATGCCACAAGTTGTAACTGTTGTATTTTCTATGATTATGTAATGTTATGTAATATATCTAATGTTATGTGTAATATATTTTTTAACTACTTAAAAAACAGAATTGTATCGTTCTGTGTATTACTAATGTCTGAATTATGTTTATAAGTAAGGTGTTATGAATTTCATGACCTCATTGTAAAGCGCCATTGAGCATTTTAAAAATGGATTTTGGCACTATGTAAGTCATTTATTATCATTATTATTAATGTATTTATGATTGATTATATGTCCACCATTGTAAAATGCCAAATTTCCTGACAGGGACGAATAAAGTTTCCTTTTTTTTCAAAGGAGAAAAGATGGGCGTCAATCCTTGATCAGGGTACATGTAATTGTTATGACCTCTTGTGCTCTTTTTGTCCAATAGTAGTAATAGTAGTAGAGACGTCTAGACAGTGGAACAGGAACATCAATACTTCAAGATGAGCTTTTTTTCTGCTATTCTTTAAATGGAAATTCGACAAAATTTATTTGGTAGCACAAAATAGAAATGCATTTGGTGGTGAAAATAGAAATAAAGAAACCTAGCCTAGCAGGCAAACAGTCAATATAAATCATTAAAAAGCCTCTATACCAATAATGACAAAAACCAAGAGAGACAACTTATGATCTGTGATAAACATAAGATGAGAAGAGAATTAACCCAAAGAATACATCATTTTGTTACAAACTATTTTTTCTTTCTGTTGTTGTTTGTTGCTGTTTTAGGGCTCTATCGACACAGATTGTCGTTGTTCACTCTAGTAATAAAAGAACCATGGATCTATCCTCCTAATTACAAACATACACACCGCTGAAAAATTTTTGAAATATTCATGCGTTGAGGACTTCTATGAATATTATTTTAGTATGATGGAAAAAAAGAACAAACGGACCTTTTCACATTGGAAAAAAAAGTTTGAAGTCTGCAACTGTTTACTGGCACAAGGAACACTGAGCAGAATTAATCAAAGACAGGCCAATAAACAAATTACTGTAGCCTTTGTGGGTACCTCTTCAGCAGTTGCAAAAAAATTGGGAGGTTCTTCTACCAATCCGGGCATCCAAGCGATGCGGCACTGATAACTCAGGTCAAAGTTTGCTTCCGTTCCATGATGCCGAGTAATTAAACAGTCAATAGCTTTTTGAGTCAAGTTTCGCTTCACTTGACCAAGCCTTACTTATGATCTCATATAAGAAATAGTTCTTGTTCAATCAAAATAACTCAAAGGATATAGCAAAAGTAAAAGGGGGGTCCCAGTGGCTCAGAGGTATGGTTCTGGCCTTTGAAGCGAAAGGTACCGGATTCGAATCCCAGCGGTGACAGTTATTGTTTTTCTTCATAAAACTCAGTAAAAATCCCCTGATCCTATGAAGGTAGGTGGGATCAAAAATTCGGAGGTCCCATGTGCAAGTTGTGCATGTTAAAGAACACTTGGCAGTTGGTTGAAATCAAGAATAGTTGGCCGAAAGGCTGCTGTCTGGTCAAAATTAATTCATACCACAAAAAAGGCAGTGGGCTGATCACCTGCTTGGCCTAATATCTTGATCCAGAGTAAATCCGCCTCATAGAGTGGGCCCTACACTGTA
>JARBEQ010308156.1:0-11646 GCA_030265355.1 Tritonia tetraquetra
TTACCATTACAGTGTAGGGCCAGCACTATGAGGCTGGATTTCTCTGGATCAAGATATTAAACCAAGCAGGTGATCAAACCACTGTGACCATTGTGGTAGGAATTAACTTTGACCGGACAGCGGCCTTGCGACCTACTCTTGTCGATTATCAATTGCCAAGGGTTCTTTAACGTGCGCAACGTGCACACGGGATTTCCGAGTTTATCGTCTGTCTCCGATATGACTAGGCTCTTGATCCACCAACCTGAATAAAATCAGGGGAGTGGCATATAGGTTTTCACCGAGTTTCAAGGAGAAAAATACCCGACAGTGTCGCTGTCTCGCTGTCGGGAATCGAACCCGGTGCCTTTCTCTTCAGAGGCGAGAACCATACCTCTGCGCCACTGGGACCCTCGACAAGACTTTGCTACAGTTACATGATTGCCTTCAAACGTCCATCTGAGAATGTTACGATCCCACTTCGAATATCTGCACTGTATACGAGAGAAAATACAAGAACGTGAAAACGAGTTCAATAGATATCACTCAATATCAGTGTGACGTCATCGGACCAGCAGAGAGACGATGGACTGGATTTTTGAGCGTCTGGACATAAAACATTATGGTTAAGTAGTCATGAGACTCGACAAGAACAATGAGTGGCTACCAAAATAATGCAGGTGTGCCGCGAGCCGTGGGGTAATATAATTATTATATTTACTCCACTGTTCCATCACACGTTTTGTCTTTAGGGGATGAGATAAGGTCCGAATATAAGAAGGAGTGATAGAAAGTGCCTGTATTAGCACAGATTACACCAAGAAGATTATAGATTTTTGGGTTTAAAACATTATTATTTTCAATTTTTATTTCAAAACATCCAAAGATTGCTACATGGTCCGTTGCGTGTGGTAGGGTACTTAGCTGGTTTCTCTAGGATGTTCCATGTTCTATGTGAGCTCCAGTACTTCTCCTTGTCATAGCTCTTAGGCTTTCTATCTCCCAAACCGGATTATCATCGGAATGGCAGACGGCTACACACGTGACCCTGGAAATAGAATATGGCAGTATGTTACTCTCTTGATCAGAGTTCTAATGGTTAAGAATCCATAAATGTGTAAGACAGAGTAAGGAAGGGTGAGCGGTATAACAGACTGATAGAGTATTGGCATGGTATACGGCAAAATAGGGATATAATTAATCATATATACACGAAAGGTTACGACATGCATAATGAAGGTTTAATACGCAAACTAAGTCATAATAGGTTAGCGTTAGTGCATACATATATTTATGTTAACGTGTACCGTAGACATAGAAACCACTTAACATTACCAGGGTGAGTGGTTTAAATGTTAGTGAGTTAGGAATTGCATTTAACGTTATACCAACGTGTATTATAGTTTAATTCACAAGGTAATTCCAACTGTTAGACACCGAACTTAATTAACCATAATAAATAGACACGCACATATTTAGAATAAACAATATTAGTCCGTCATGAGCTAAGTTCCTATATCGTCTGATAGATAAGACGACCGTTTTACTTAATGACCCTCAATTGATATTTTACTCTCCAACTCTCAAGGTAGTACGATATGAAAACGCCGTCTATTGTGATACGCACGTTTCGGGCAGCGAGATATTCCATTAGCTCCGCCCACCAATCATTTGTGTCATCCTTCCTTTCTAAAGCCACGCTACTTGCGTGTTATGCCAATATTTGGAATGCGTTTGGCTTCGCTGGCCTAATTACGCGTAAGGACAGACTGCTTTCGTTTTCCACTGAAAGGCGTGGACCTTAATCTATTGACTATTGATTAACAAAGGGTCAACTGTGACACCCGTGATAGACAAAGGCTTGTAGCGTAGTCGCAACCTGATGACACTTGGGTTATCTATTGTTTGGCCTACTCTTCTCGATTTCCAGGCCAGAACCATACCTCTGAGCCACTGGGACCCTCTCATGTATATCAGCCAGTCCGTCCGAAAAACTCTGTATAACTATATGATCCAACTACCCACCATGGAGATTAAGTAGTGATTCTATTAACTCCTGGAAGACACCATCACAAAAGTTAGGACCTATCGTTGCCTATGAAGACTTATGCTAAAATGTGATGTATGAGCACTGGACAGATACAGTGGGGCGATATGCCGTCGGAGAGACCAATGACATTGGCAATGGTCTCCGTCTCCTTTTGAGTTTGCAACCAGCCAAAAGTTATTGTAGGGCACGGTCTTCAAAAACCACCAGCAGTTGCTGCAAAGCAACGGAGGGAGAAGGCTACCCACCGTCCGGGGAAAATGGGACAGAGAGGCTGACAGGAAAAGAAGAAAGAGACGCTCAGGAAATGGGGCTGAAGACTAAGAGTATAATATATGTTGTTGATGGTGCAGGCAACACATGGAGTTAAAAGGAACAATAAGAGGAGGAGGAGGAGGAGGAGAAGAAGAAGAAGAAGAAGAAGAAGAAACGGAAGAAGAAGAAGAAAATGAGGAAGAGTAGTAGTAGTAGTAATAGTAGTAGTAGTAGTAGTAGTAGTAGTAGTAGTAGTAGTAGTAGTAGTAGTAGGTGGCTGCCCAGTCGTTGACATCAAGTCCACGTTAGCCACGGCATTATCGGCTTATAGTAAAATTGCACGTGATCTGGAGAAGTTGGGACATCAACTTATAACCAAAAATTAATTGAACAAGTCCTCGGTATGTTCATATTGCTGTATGGATGTGATAGTGATAGCGAGACCATGGCAGTCAGTGGAGACGACCAGAAGAGTTTAAACTTTTGGAAATAGAGTGCCTCTGGTGTCTCGTGGAAATATCTTGAAAATACCGGAAACAAAATGACTATAGTGTGTCAAATAAGTCAGTTGCTGATCCTCCATAGCAATCATGAAAAAGGAAGCTGTCATGGTCTGGACACGTGTCACGCCACATCTTGCCCAGACTAGTTCCACGGGAAACACTGGAAATTGGCATGAAGAGAGAAATACAGCGTAAGTGTTGAATTTGAAAGGACAACACCATGGACTGAATACCAGATTGGACAGTTCAACCCCGAGGGCAAATGACAGCAAGGAATGGCGCAACAGGCCTCAATTTGAACCCAAGATATGTTTTGATGATAAGCACCACAACAATTGTTGATCTTATAACATCCACGAATTTGCATCCTATCAATGTTTTGTAGGTATAACATCTATCTGAATAAAGATTGAATGGATTTTAGGTTGCCAGTTTATTATATGGTCATTCGAGGACATGTCTTTGTTGCACTTAGTTGTTGTCCTTCCTCTATTTCTTGTCGAGATCTCTCGGCTTTGCAAATAACTTCTTCATCATGCGACAATGTTACCTATGGCATTGACGCCCAAGTAGTGAAATGCATTGACAAAATCATAACACTATTTGAACAAACCTGAATACATGAGTGAAGTAAACTGCGAAACCTTTGATGTTCTGTGTTCATCTGTGTGCTTACGAAACAACTGGTTGGATCCGTGGATGGCACGCCAGACGAAATGCAAACATTGCGCAATGACTTATCAAACTTGTTCTGATTCATTTGTAAAATCTACACGGCCAGTTATTAGACGCCCAGGAACAACTACCTTTCTTTTTAACAAAAGGCGAGGCTATATTTGGTTGAGAACTCTTCTTCGCAGTTCATTGGCAATGATTCTCGAGATGCAGGATGCACGCACTATGTGCGGAACCCGTCAAATTCTGCCCTTGCTAGATTTTATTTTCTCTTTTATTCCATAGCCAGATGTACATTTGCAGCAGTTCGCTCGGCCGCTCTATTATCAGTTTTGTATTAGTAGGCTAGGTTATAAGTAACGTATGGCAATACAATTTAATCGTCAAATGTTTTTCATCTATTTTATACAACGATTATTTGAGACAACGCCGGTTGAGTGTTGCTCTTCTTAGTCCCTATCTTTTTGCCCTGTTTAATTTGGAAATTCTACTATGTATTAGCGAGCAAACTATAATTTTAAGAAATGAATAAAATGTAATTTCTTTTCGTAGCGACCACTTGATACTCTTTTTAATGTTATACAGCTCCATATGTAACACGAAAAGTGATTGGCAAAAGAAGAAATTGAACCAATAGAATCATTGTTTACAACGAGTGATTGTCTTGACATCGTCATTTGTTTCAAAATGGCGGATACGTTTTCCGAAACTTTTTCAAATCAGTGTGGGAGACAAGTGTGAGCTTTGTGTGAATCTACTTTCTTTATCATGAATCTGAACGCTCAAGCTTAGGTATGTCAGTTTTAGAATTGATTTCCAGGTGGCGAACACCGAATTGTTTTTTTCTTCACATAACACAACTTCCGCTAAAATCATGTTCAAGCACAGCAATGAATATTTGTATTGTGCCTCTGCTACAATTGAATAATTGAATGTAAACAGAAAATCAGGTGACCTGAGAATAGAGCCATGGGATTTGTTACTTGAAATATTTATGGACATTTTGCTTTATGAACAGTGCAGTTGAGATAAAGTGAAGTAAAGGTCCCATCTGAGGCTTTGTATTTGAAACTCGCCAGCCAATGAAGATACAACTACAAGTGAGTGATGGTGGAGGAAGTTTATTTTTTAACTTGAAAAAACGTGTGGGTGGACAGCGTATTGGCCAATACAGGTATTGAATGCCTTGTCTAGGCCTCTGCTCTGGTCTTGACACTGGGTCACTCATTGTAAAAAAAAAAAGCTTGAGTTCTACACTAGTAATATCTTGTACACCTACTAGTACTAGTCTAGCTAGTCTAGTCTAGATAACATGATGTGGCTTTCTAGGATCATCTCAAAGCTGAACTTGTTGCAGCTGGTATCTTACCCATCCACTTCAAACTAGATACAAAGATGCAGTGTTTATAATAAGCTGGACCATTGACATTTTTCAAATTCATTTTGATTGCCATTATGTGCCTCAACATCAAAGGATTGTTTGATTATATGTTTTATGAAAATATTTTCCCCAAAGTGCAGATAGTTCTATTTTCTAATGAATTCCCCAAAGATTGTTTTCTTAATGGTCCCATCACTGTATGTTATAATATTCTCTATGTGTGTGGTCGATAATATCCAACCTAGCATGTCAATTATTGTTTGTATGCACCCTCATGTGGGATCTCATGCCAAAGAGTGACACACACTTGATGGATCTCTCTGTGGTGTCAGTGCCTGTCTTTGCCGCTGTGCTTTTGTCAACCTGGCTCTGTTGGTGATTCTTGATCTCTGCTCCCTTGTGAATGGAATGGCGTGCCTCTATTCAAGCCTCTATTTGCGACTGTGGCCTGGTGTCTTGCATGGGCACAAGGTGTCCAGACTATCTGAGCTGGGACTGTGTTACTGGTGTTTCTATGTTTGGCATCTCTGGGCTTTCAAAATCATGTTCACATTGGAGACTGTTGTGTCACTTGATGTTGAGGATACGTCAAAGGCAGTTCTGATGGAACTGATCTAGTTGTTTGACATGTCTGCGGTAGAGAGTCCAGGACTTGCACTGATCTGTATGCTGCGCACTTCGTCTCCAATTTCAAGCCCCTTTCATTCCATTCCCGTTTGTGGAGTCTGCTGAATGAGGCACTAGCCTTAGCTATAATGCGGTTTGATATTTCTTTATCTAGACTGTTGGAAGAGAAGAGGCTGCTGCCAAGATAGGCGAAAGAGTCAACGTTGTTTAGGGCTTTGCCATCGATCTTTAGTTCAGGCAAATTTGCAGTTGATCCTTTTGCTGGTTGGAACATTACTTCGGTTAACTTGATACTTAATGTGAGTCCAGATGCTGTAGACGGGGAATCCGTAAGTCTTTAAAGGTCAGTCTCCCAGTTCAATCGCCAGCATACAGGAGGTCAAGAGCTGTGTGTTGAAGATACCTCCTTTGGGTCTGAATATAATCTGAATGCCTGGATCAGATTCTTTAGGCAGAGATTAGCATCATGCTAAAGAGGAGCGTTTTTATATGCATGTATCTTGTGTGCCTTTCATGACTGAACATAGGCTGGCCCCAACACTTCTATTCGATCAAACAAACAAGCAAAAGAATAATTACATTGTTCCTGCTGGGATTGATTTAAAGTATTTATCTGTGAAATAGCTTTGAAATTTGTTGTTTTGCTTTGTTCCTCTGAAATTTGTGTGGTAATATCTAACTAGTGTGTTGCAATTCACTAGGTAATATGTTTTTTGTCTGGTTGTGAATTTCTGTGCTAATGATTTTCAATGGTGATTTAACTTTTCAATTATGCTTTGGGCCCATTCAATTACTACAGAATAATGATGTACATTAAACATTTAAATGAAAACAGTAAATGGAGACAAAATTATGTTGCTGAAGACTAATAGTATTGAACATAAAATGTGTTTTGAAAAATGGTGTTAGGTACGTTCACTTTTTTTTGTCAGCTTGCTTATTTATGATTTATCTTTGATAGTTTTTATGTATATGGGGAATATCTTCAATGATAGTGTATTCTCCTTGGCTTCAATCAGGTTTTTAAAAAAATTATCGTTAAAGAGTTTGTTAGACAAAAATATATTGCCATTAGAACAGGAATCAGCAATATTGTTGTTTGAATAATGAAACACAGATGGAGTTGAATATGCGATTCTTAGAATGAAAAGAATAAGGCACCCAAATCATAGCCATCCATGACATGGACACCTCAAGATGAAAGAAAGGAAGAGAATCTGACGGTAGGAGTAACATGAAGATGGATGATGGAACTTCTAATAGTTTTCCAATTACATAGTTAAATAGAGATTATTTGTTGATACCTTTTATGCTAATCCTGGGAGATATGAGGTGATGGATGCATAGATAGAAACAACGTCTGTTTGTTTGTTTGATCAAACCCCATTAATACCGCATAGCAGTGTTGTGGACAACCCCATGTTCAGCCATAAAAGGCACACAAAAATACATGGTATAAATGCAGGCACCCAGACCACCAAGCATGGCTGAACGCAGGGTTATAAATCCTCTGGATCAAATAATTTCAGACAAGCAGGTGATCAGCCCACTGTGTTAGAAACAACATACGTGAAAAAAAACTTGGATAAAGTTAAGCACAAATTGAAAGCTCTTGATATTTCCTTTAATCAGAGATTAAAGATTAAGTTGTTTATTTTGCACCCTTGGCAACTCATTGTAGGTCATTATATCAAAGGCGGGATCTCGGGTCCATCTCTGATAGGACTTTATTCCATGAGGAATCCACAGGGCCATCAAACCCCGGAGAAAGTCCAAAGGAAATGATCGCCTTGTCACCGCAGGGATTCAAACTCAGGATCTTCTGCTACGATGCTCATTACCAAACTTGACATGAGAGCTAGTATATTTTAATTGAATCAAACTTCTCGCAGGAACCAATTTTTAAACCTAGTCTATGTTTGATACTGGAGTTTTTGTTTTCCATTAAAAATTCATTTATGTTGAAAATTGAGATACCATCTCAGCTGTGGCATACAATGATAGTAATTTAAGGTTTTAATGAACATCAACCGTTGGAATCCAAAGTATTTGCTGTGATTTGGTTTTCATTTTTATCATTTTGTAATTCCTCTTACCCTTCTTTTTTCAGCATGACTGTGAGTCTACATGAAATAAAGATGGATCTTAATATAGAGGTAATGTGCTTATTTTTTGTCAATGTTGACTTGTCATATTTCTTTGTGGTGGAATGAGAAGCTTCTGATTAAATAAGATAAGTTTTTATTTTATAGAACTTTTGTCTGAACCAGCTTTGATACATTACACGCTTTCTGTGTCAAAAAGTATGTAAAAACTCACAACTATTTTAGGACTTTAATTGTTTATTTATGTGGGAATATTTTGTGTAACTATCCCTCTTTATATCTCTATCTTACTTTTGTCACACTTTCTTTCTCTCTCTTACTCAATCGTTGTGTTTTTGTTAAATATCAGAGGTATAAGAACTAACTGGAGGGGTGGGATTGATTAGTTGATTTGATAGAATTGAAAGCCCATCTGTGATATCTATATTATAATTGCCGTTGCCGAGTGGGCGATGCCTTGTATAATGCAAAGGCTCTATTAGTACAACACCGATCGCTACTGAGTTTTCCCATGCAGATTAGAGCTTAGCCGGACAAGGTTCTTAGTGTATTGAGATAATGATCGGATGCGTACCCGATTTTATGGAAAATTAGGCTCATCTCTTATATATGTTAGGGAAATTCGCCATTCTCAATTTACATACCCCCCCCCCCCCCCCACACACACACACCTCCCCTCCCAGTCCATGGGTGACCCGGCGGGTGGTATCTTGTCTGATCTCGCTCTGTCTTCTGTCTTTCCTTTTTTTACTCCACATGGGTCTGAGGTTTATTGGGGGAGGGGGGGGGGGGGGGGGGGTGACACCCTTGGATTTTCCTAGTGGTCTATGGGTGCCATCTAGTTACCTTTGATTTGTTCGGAGCCGTGTGGCAAGTGCTGAAATGACCTGCCTGTGTCGAAAGAGCCTTAAAACAGCAAAAAATACAAAAAAAACCCAATTTACATTACTTCCACCGCCTTTTCCATTCACAGTCTAAAATGACGTCATTGTTCTCTGAGCGCACAATGCTTTACGGTGTAGTTCTAATATTTTTTTTAATGCTTCCAATATAGATGCTGTGCGTGTCAATAGGGATATATCTTGGGAAAGGATTTTTCCGATTTATACCTATTTATAAAATGTAGAATTTGTAACAGTGCCAGAAAAATAAGTCAAAGAAAGAAGAAAATTGACATGCAATAGTAGTGGGGTTGAACCCATGCCAGCCGGCCTCACCTATTGCATCTATCAGGACAGATGATCAACCGAAAGTAAGTCAAAACGTTCACCAATGTTTCTGTCAAAATGCTTTTAAAGAATGCTAAAATGTTCATAAGAAAACATTTTCCCTATCTCCCATGCACTAAAAAATGAAAAAAATGTACACTCTACATAGCTTTTTAAGGAATTCTAAACTAGCTTCCTTGCTGGCCGATTTGGTGTCCATCAAAGACTCAGAATAGTAGGTAGTCGAACCTAAAAAAGAAACTGGACGAATAATTTTTTTTTTAGTTCCTCACCCCGAGGGGTCTTGCTGCCTTTTCTTTCAATCCTCTTCTTCTATTTATATCTGTGTGGAAAACCGATTTAAAAAGACACCCTTATTACCACAGTGGCATTTTGTTGTTCAGTTTTCTATTCTGTTTTCATCTCTCTCCCATCTACAAAGACATCTAAGATATCTATCTCTTTCAGCTTTTAAAAAAAATTGATGTATTTGAAATTTGAGTTACATTGCAACAGACATTGGTATGAATATCTAGAAGAAAAAAATGATATATCTTTTTTAAAGATTTAACTACATTTTCAATGTGTAAGGTGGAGTCCCTCCGAATTATCTTTTATCAGTGGCGGGCCAAATTTATCGTCCTCTGGTGTATTACTGATCTCATTAAAGTAATGAGATCTTATCTTTAACAATTATACGATACCAGTTGACTATAAGTGATTCCCCGGGCAAAGTTCGGGAGGCCATGTTTGTATGGATTGCCTCTATAACTGTAAGTTGTGATCCGTACCTGATGGGCTTAATTAAATAAAGATAGTAACAATCCAGATTCTTTGGTTTCTAAAGAGAATATCGGATGGTGCCAGAACTTAAAAGATAATAACAACAACAGCACCTCAACAGAGTTGTGGAAACAGCTGGTGGGTGACCTGTCTGATATTATTCAAATTATAGAATGTTCATCTCGATGCTCATGTGTAACACGGGAGCATCTACGCCCATATTAATATATGTTAATGCCGTGTAAGCCGTTCAGATGTTATTTTCAAAATAATTTTGGGTGCTGGTTTATTAGAATATATCCCTAGCTACAACAGAACAGATGAGTGATTGAAGATTGAATTACATGACCTGGGGAAGCTGAAACATCCTGATGTAGTAAATAGTCATAGTTTCAGGAAGTAACCTGATTTAGGGTTGACGATAGTTCAAGTCCTGACACTGGCTTCTTGCACCAGATTTTCAATTTTTTTCTATCTGGAACATCACTGTGACATAATGCTGTTTTGTGTTGTGTCGACGACGTGTTTTGTAGAATAAACGATGTCTTGGGAAGGATTATTGGCAGTGGTTTCCCGTTGCATTATGTAATTGTTAGTATATTCTGTCACCATATTTTGAATGTGTCGTCTCCCCCCCCCCCCCTCTTCCCTCTCATTCCCCTATTAGTGCGATTGGATATGAATAACAAAATAGTTGCTTTAAACAAATCTACAGTTGTTGGGGGTGGGAGGCAGTGGATATTCAAACTCCTCAGTGACATAATGTCGTATTTTATACCAACAAACAAGTTATTCTGTGACACAGCAGGGCCTGAGACACACACAGAATATTAATTTTAAAAGTTCCTAGATCTAATTGAAGTCCTTACTTTCACAACACAAACAAATTGCACACACGGACTGGAAAAAGGTTCGAGGGAACATTGCCCTGGAGCATGATGTAATGGACAAAGAAGGGTGGGTAGCTCACTATGGTGTTTGCCATATATACAATCTAGTATGGGTTCTTCATATTGCCCCAAAAGAGGGGTGAGGCCGGCTGGCATGGGTTCAACCCCACTACTATTGCATGTCAATTTTCTTCTTTTTCTTCTCTCTTTGACTTATTTTTCTGGCACTGTTACAAATTCATTCTCTGTTTGTTTACATTATCCGTGCCAGTTCCATTTCCATTATATTATTATTATTATTATTATTATTGGGACAAAGGTAAGGTAAGGTGGTGACACGGCGGCAACGCTTCCAATACGGGCCACACAAAGGGAGAAAACAGCGATGCCTTTGTAGTGGGTTTATTATGTGTAGTAAGCAATTGGGGTTGGGAAAAGGAGAGGGGGATTTTTCCAATAGAATCGAAGCGTTATCTTACTGTAATATAGGTATCGATGAGATCAGCTGGCCGGCTGCCAAACCGTTTGGTTTGGAGTTCGACTCGCACGTCGCAGTCCCCGATCTCTTTGTTGTGTCTGGCTTTGGTATTGAAGACTAAACTCAATGTAGGTTTTTTTTGTATCCATTGCTTTCAATGCCATCTCTTTATCCATACTCCCTTCCATTTTGCAATGTTTCCCCTTTTTTCTTTCATCTTTCTCTCTCTCTCGAATTTCAATTATTCTTTATTTGGTCTTGACGCCCATACTGTGTCAATTTATATTTGGTCTTGACGCCCATACTGTGTCAATTTATATTTTCTTTGTTGTGTTGTATCTTTTGGTGTCCTTTGTAAAAGCTGTACACTATTTCCCATTTTAACCCCCCTACGCGTGAACAGGTCAAGTTACCGTCTGAACTGCTGGCTGTTTGGTTTTCCTCTTTGATTATCCGATTAATGTAAACTTTGAAGAAAGAAAGAAAAATAGAAAGACACGAGATGGTAAAGGGTTGAATATTTAATTCATTTGCACACAAACACTATGCCAAAAGGGGGCTAAAAGAATTGATAACAATTAACTGTAAAAAAATAAATTTTCCCTGAAAATGTCCATACGGGTTGAAACCGACCCCATTGGCAAAGGGTTAAGTTGTTAACATACCGTAATCTACTGTTTCCTATGAGGAAAGTGACAGCATTTCCACGAGCCCC
>JARBEQ010308267.1:1743-16870 GCA_030265355.1 Tritonia tetraquetra
ATTGGGCCACGCTAAATCTGAAGCAGACAAGAATGCTTCGAAACGAAAAAATCATTTTCTGAACTTGAAAATTAAAAGAATTTTATTTTAAATTAACTCCAACTAAATAACCAAAAAGCCTCGACAACATTCTAGTCTGCCTTGTCGTGTCATTTTTTGGTCTCTTCTCTCTCTCTCTCTCTCTCTCTCTCTCTCTCTCTCTCTCTCTCTCTCTCTCTCTCTGTCTGTCTGTCTCTCTTCCTCCTCTCTCGCTAGCTCTCTCTTTCTCTTCCCAATCGGGTCGTTCCGAGGTATTCCAATTCTTCCTCCGAGCAGAGAGCCAAGTAGCAGCAGCAACGGAAGCGTGACGGGAAATTCTTGTGTAGTGTTAGGGACACGGGGACCGTGTGGTCATCCATGCGTGGCGTTAGATCTGCACTTGCCTGGGTCGCCGGTATGGCTGGAATGTCGGCTCTGTCGTTGGTCGTGTTGACGGAGGATTGTCTTTTTGGCAGGACGGCCACGGGGGGTGGGGGGAGTGGGAGAGTATGGGTCGGGGAGGGGGCGTCGTCGTCGTCGTCGTGGTGGTAGCGTAGCGGTAACGATTTCGCCTTGTACTTGTAAGCAAAATGTCCTTGGTTCGAATCTTTCTTCTTTCTTTCTTTAACAATAACCTTTAGCCCCTCAATTCAGGGGTGTAACGTAAACCTTTCAGGTTTTGTCTGATGTCAAGACTTTGCTTTTTCCTGAAATGGGCTGAAAGTGTAGTAATGAAATGGTCATCCATTTTTATTGTGTACTACTACCACTACTATGACTTCTACTGCTACTACCACTACTACTTCTACTACTGCCACCACTACTACTTCTACTACTATTGCTACCACCACTACTACTTCTACTTCTACTACTATTGCTACCACCACTACTACTTCTACTACTACTGCTACCAACCACCACTACTACACTATACATTGGAAAGTGCATAGAGCATGATGACCTTCGTGGATATACGATATATAAATGCTATTAATTCTTTACTTTTTAATGTATTTGTATTGTTTTTGTTTTCCAGATAAATCGTCCATCAGCCTGTCTGAGCTGGAGTTGAGGAATAGACTGTTTGAGAAGGAATCCATCATTGCCAGACTGGTGGCACAGAGTGAGTTACATCTCTCATTCATTCATGATGACATGTTGTTGGGGTTTTTGTGGGTTGTTTTTTGTTTGTTCGTTTTGTTGGGTTTATTTTGTTTTTTGGGGTTTGTTTGTTTTTTTTGTTTTTTTTTTGTTTTTGGGGTGTGGGGGGGGGGGGGGGACACAAACATGTTAATAAAAGGGTCCCAGTGGCGCAGAGGTACAGTTCTTGCCTCGGAAGCGAAAGGTACCGGGTTCGATTCCCGGCAGCAACATGTATTTTTCTCCTTGAAACTTGGTGAAAACCTATATGTCTCTCCCCTGATCCTATTCAGTTAGGTGGGATCAAGAACCTAGTCATATTGGAGACGGACAATAAGCTGGGAGGTCCCGTGTGCATGTTGCGCATGTTAAAGAACCCTTGGCAGTTGAAAATCGGTAAGAGTAGACCGCAAGGCCGCTGTCCGGGCAAAATGAATTCCTACTACAAAGGTCACAGTGGGTTGATCACCTGCTTGACTTAATATCTTGATCCAGACTCATAATGCTGGCCCTACACTGTAATTGATAAGAAAGAAAGAAAGTTTTTATTTTGTTTGGGTTTTGTTGGGGTTTTTTTTTTTGAAAGATTTAATATTATAAATATTTATAGATATGTCGAGAAAGAGAATAGACTTAATTTTTATTGGGAATTCAATATCAATCTTTACAATTTGTTACAAATATTTTGACCGAATAGTGGAAGTGTCTGCATGAAAGTAGCGTAGATATGAATCATGTTAGATAAGCTGACCCATGATTTGATGATTGTAGTAAGTAAACGGTGGGTTGATCACCTGCTTGGCTTAATAATTTGATCCAGAGAAATCCAGCGTCATAGAGTTGGCCCTACACCGTGATGGTAAAAGGGAATTGGATATGAAATAAAGAAAAGTAAGTAAACACAATGATGTTTGAATTTAAAATTTCTTTCCTGTTCAGACCAAGAGCTTGTATCCAGTCACAAGCAGCTGGAGGCCGAGAATATGCAGCTGAACGTTAGCCTGGCGGAACGAAAAGCTCATGTAGGGATCATGGAAAAAGCTCTGGTTAACGCCCAGGCAAGGGTACTCATGATGGATGAAGAGGTGAGTCTGGGGGGACATCAGGGATTTAAAGTCTGTTTCTTGCCTGCCTGAAGATTGTCCATCCTGGTGGTAGTAGCAAAGATAATCAACAATAAGATAGTCAACTCGGTATGTTCCACCATATAATGAGCGAGGAAATTTTAAGAGTTGTTTCCCTTTGCACCTCAGATGATAGTTATGCCATAGCGAGATAAAACACATTTTATGATTTTGGGGCAATATTTTTTTCGTTCACATAATTTTGATAAAAGAATGCATTGCGACCATACCGTTTTGATCGAGTATTGAACGAACTAAAACAATTAGAGAAGTCTGGGAACACTAGCTAATAAAGGGACATCACTCTCATGCAGCCTCGGTAAAATTAATTGAGTTGACTATCTTATTGTTGATTATCTTTGGTATCAGTTTATTTCTGAAGGACAAGAATGTATTTAGCCTCATACTTATATCAATGCAAATGTATACCAACGCTTGTTTACAATGTAGAATTTATCTAATTAGACGTTGAAACCCGTATTTTCGATACAGTTTAAAAATCATCAGCTGTATGACACCTGCTCAATCAGAAGTGTAGGCGTCTTGTATGCAATTTGTTGTAGAACATAGAGCATTGCAGTATTTATCAGACGATAATAAGAACTACCTAGAGGGATTTCTTTCTTATCCAGTTCCCTGTTACATTTACAGTGTAGGGCCTGCTCTATGAGGCGGATTTACTCTGGATCAAGATATTAGGCCCAAAATCCCTTTGTGCCTGCTCCCCTTCAATTAATTTATTTCTAGAGGTAGAGTAAAGAAAATGTGGGCAGGGTGCAGTTTCAGAAATAATAAAAAAGAGGGGATTTAGGCTTGTAGAGGCAAAGGGGGTGTGACTGAATAGGGATCAATGGTGAAAGTTTGTGTATCATGCATAAATCTTACACCGAACGGTACTCAAGGTTTTTGATAAAGAAAGAAAGATAATTTTATTAAAAAATTTGTTGTAAAATCCCTTTTCGCTATCAGCAGGGTGCTTTTAATAGTGCAATACAATCATCATCATCATCATCATCATCATCATCATCATCAGACTAAGGATAGGAATATGCTTTTATCCCCATTTCTTTCGATTTTGATTTCCAGTATCAAAAAAAGATGTCGTGTGTGGAACACCTTCAAGGTGCTTTGGGCTCCCTCCAGACGGATGAGGAGAAACAAGGAGAGGACGGAAAGGAACTGGACACCGACGAGTCCAGCAAGAAATGGAAGAAGATGATGTTAGAGAAGGATGCGCATATTCTACAGCTGGAGAACGATATTACTTGTGTAAGTAATCAAAGTAAAAAGAGACACCCTACTATGCTGGGTACATCCAAAAGTCATAGTGGGCTGATCACATGCCTGGCCTAATATCTTGATCCAGAGTAAATCCGCCTCATAGAGCAGGCCCTACACTGTAAATGTAACAGGGAACTGGATAAGAAAGAAAGAAAGACATCCACAAAGTTTTTCATGCTCTCTATGTGCTTTACAATGTTTTGATTAACCCTGGCAGGCCATGTACACTCTGTGTATTATCCTTCTCAACTCCAAAAGTCATAGTGGGCTGATCACATGCCTGGCCTAATATCTTGATCCAGAGTAAATCCGCCTCATAGAGCAGGCCCTACACTGTAAATGTAACAGGGAACTGGATAAGAAAGAAAGAAAGACATCCACAAAGTTTTTCATGCTCTCTATGTGCTTTACAATGTTTTGATTAACCCTGGCAGGCCATGTACACTCTGTGTATTATCCTTCTCAACTCCAGGGGGAGTAACGTATGGAAAACACTATTTGATATTTAACTCAGGCCATAAAAAAAACCCAATATATATGACCTCTACTAAGATACGAATATTTCCTTGTTGTGATCAGTTTGTTAAAAAAAAAAAAGAGCCTTTAAGGCTCATCGGGCCGGAGCTTAACCCGGTTTTGGTGAAGCGGACAGGACGCTGGTCCATCGCAGAATACTTTCCCAAGACTCGTTTGAGAATTGGTACCCATTTCTACACCTGGGTCGAGTGAGGCAAACAGAGTAAAGTTTCTTGCCCAAGTTTGTTAGTCGTAGAGCTATTTACTGATTGATGCTTTGTGCATATTTGATTCCCTGAAGCCTATTCTTGTCTCATGTTAAATTGTTCTTGTTTTGTTTTCCTCATCAGCTGAAGCAAAATTATGTGGCAGAAACCAGTCTACGAATTGAGGAATCTTCACAGCCTTTGAAGTGAGTGTGGGAATAGGTCAGAGGGAAATTTAGTTTGAGCCGTTTGTGAGAGGAGAGAGAATGTAAGAAAGAAAGAGTGAGAGAGGCAGGGAGAGAAATGAGAAAGGGAGGGGGAGGGGGAGATAGACAGAGATATCTTGTCACAAGTTATCAGTTGTAAGTCATTGATACGGAAATCACAATTTCTTTTTATTTCAATAAACTCCGTGGAGAATGGTTTCATCCCTATTTATCAAACACTTGCTATTGAACTGCCCACAGCTTAAAGTTCACTGACACCTTCCCCACACACCCCTCAATACATAGCACACTCTACACAGACACAGCAAAATTGAGGAGAAGCTGCTGCCGAATGAAGATGGCAATATACTGTTTGGGAGCATAAAAGTACGAGGATCAATGAATCACTCCAGAAAAAGAATGCTGTTAATTTTGTGAATATTTGATTAACCTGTGTGCAAGTTGTGCACGTTAAAGAACCCTTGGCAGTTGGAAGTCGAGAAGAGTTGACCGAAAGGTTGCTGTCTTGGCAAAATTAATTCTTACCACAAAAAAGTAACAGTGGGCTGATCACCTGCTTGGCCTAATATCTTGATCCAGAGTAAATCTGCCTCATAGAGGGGGCCCTACACTGTATTGGTAACAAGAAGCTGGATAAGAAAGAAAGATATTTTATTCACACTTCGATTCAAATAATTTTTTTCTACCTGAGAATGAATGATTAAATAATTATTATAATTTTACTTTTTCCTTGGATCCATCAGGGAAGTGAGACTGGCATCTCTGGAAAAAAGTTCATCAGACATTGAGAAGATGATAGATGAAGCGAAAACAGAGAAACTGAGGCATATGGAAGAATTACACGAAAGCAACAAGAAGCAGGCCGAGCTGGAGGCAAAGTAAGTTGTTTCTGTCATTTGGTGTGTGTGTGTCAGTAGGGTTTCAGCGTCACCCTTCAATTTGAAAATCCCTGCGAGTTATCTTGGCACGGGAAATGTAAAGTAAAAGTAAAGCATAGCACTTACATAGTGCATATCCAAGAAGTTCATCATGCTCTATGCGCTTTGCAATGTATAGTTTACCCCCGGCTGGCCATAACACTCTTGTACCTTCTCATACAGTGCGAGTTGCCTGTTAGGCGCTTCAGCACTAGCATTCTGACAAGATCGTTCGCTGCCCTCGACCAGGTACTCATTTACACCTGAGTAGAGTGAGGTAAGCAGAGTGAAGTGACTTACCTAAGTGCACAGCGCCCGAGTGGTCACCCGTCCAGACACTGATCACAATCAATGTAGTTTGACCACACTGACCGGTTCAGCGTGCTAACTGTTCGACCACCGGCGCCTCATGAGACTCTCTGAGCTCTCTAGTTCTATTTATAAATTCTTTGGAAATGTGTAAAACAACTATGGTCCAAGAAAATTGGTTTAAAAATCAAGGGAGATAACCAATAAATAGTGGAAGTAAATTTTTCACAAGTCTATCTTTTTTTTTAATGTCCCTTGAACATCAACTTAAACAAAGTTTACTCTAGTTCATTATTCCTTTTTCGCCTTATGTGGCAAGATCTGCTCAGTTTTCTTATAGCTGAGGGGTTTACCACCAAGGCAACAGTAAATATTGTTATGGCCAAAACTTGCGTAACACACCTAAAAATGTGACGCTCTTAGTGCCATTCAAGGTTTGGGCACAGTGGGCTGATCACCTGCTTGCCTTATCTACCTGATCCAGAGATTTTGTCCAGCACTGTGTTCAGCAATGCTGGGCATGGAGCTGGCCACGCCACACCTTGTCGGGTATAATGTGGTTTGTATAACAAAACAACAAAACATTAGCCCTTTTTTATTTTTTTGTTTGCTTTTTACCAACAACTTAATGAGGATATTCTTGATACGATTTTTCTATTAAATAATTTTTTTAAATATATTTTTCTTCCTTGACTGACAGGGTAAAACAGCTTCAGACTCAACTAGTGGAAAAGGAGGCAATGGTGAAAGTATTTCAACGCTCTCCTTTCTCCATTCTGCCTCGCAGTTCCAGCCTCCACGCCCTCTGCCACTCACCTCGCCACTCGCCCCGTCCCTCCCTCATTGCCTCGCAGGCCCTGGAGAGCTCGACGGCCACTGGAGGTACTCATCGAGAGTTTTCTTCTATTCGTCACATGAAGACAGGTGGGTTGCTCATTTTGAATGATGAAGACTTTTATATAGGCGAGTGTGGTAGTGTACATAAGTATAGTTTGGGGGATTTTTTTGCTTATAGACTGACCGGAATAAAAAACGAACACAGTGGGCTGATCACCTGCTTGTCTGAGATTCTTTGATCCATAGGATTTTCGGCTCTGTGTTCAGTCATGTTTGGTGGCCTGGGTGTCTGCATTTATGGCGGGTATCTTGTGTGCCTTTCAGGGCTGAATATAGGGCTAGCCCTAACACTGCTCTGTGGTATTAATAGGGTTCGATCAAACAAACAAACATAGAAAAACGAGAAAATGTTGGTCTTGGTCAACAGACATTGTTTTCATGAGGGTTGTGACCCCTTTGTTTGTTTTTATGCTCAAGCGACCAATGAATGAATCGCGTGATTTAACATTGGTATTTTCTGAAAGAAAAAAATGACGCCGGTACATAAAATACAAACAAGGTGGTTGCAACCCTCATGAAAACAACGTTTGTTGACATTGGTCGCAACACAACATTTTCTCGTTTTTTATGGCGGTCAGTATCTTATATGGCTCTCAAGTTGTAACCACCTTTGACATTGATATGACCTTTTATGTGTTGAGGAGGGGGAAAAACATTCGAACTTTAGAACTTTTGTTTGTAGAGTATGTCGTATATATGCCTTGTAAATGAATGGAGAGATGAAAATGTTGATACAATTATTGTTTCAGGCAGTACCAGTGCCATTGACTTGGGAAGAAAATTGTCCATAGAGGAAGACTTACTGGCTAAAGTGCAGAATCTGAATTGCGAGGTAAGGCAACTAACTAGGAGTCATACACATTGTAAATATTGTCACTTTTTTTTTTTACAGATATTGTAATGGATTTAAGAAACAGACAATTGTAGTGGAGCGTAAATATGATCTTGACTCCGGTGTAAATAGTACCCGGCCGAGGGTAGTGAACGATCTTGTCAGAATGCTAGTGCTGAGGCGCCTAACAGGCAGCTCACCCTGTATATTCCGTAAGGAGTTGAAAAGGATACAGGAGTTTTATGGCCTGCCGGGGGGTAAACTATACATTGCAAAGCGCATAGAGCATGATGAACTTTGTGGATATGCGCTATATAAGTGCCATACTTTTACTTTATTACTTTAATAGACTGAATACAATTTAATTATTTCAACCACAATGAATAGCACGATCAGTAGCAACTCTAAATCTTGTGTGTACACTCTAGCAAAGATATAACGGAAATTTCAGGAACAGCACAATTTATTTCGCAATATCATCCAGAAATGATAGTATAACGAAAAATCCGGAGCAAAAATTCCTTTTCGTTATAACGCTAGTTTCATTATATGTGTGTTCGCTGTATTCGTGCTAGAGTGTATAAACGGTGATGTGGGGATTTTATCTTTGGACTTTCTCAGAGTTTTATCGTCCGAGTTTGTGGATTCCTTATGGAATCAAGTCGAGATCAATTATTCAATTATTTCTTTCACTGATAGCAAATGTTGAAATTGTTGTAATAGACTCGTATTTTAAAGTCGGTTTTCCATGCAGATAAAAAAAGAAGAGGATTGAGTAGATACAAATCTGGAAAATCCTTTCCGTGGACATCCCTATTAACATTTTTTTTAAAAACTTTAATTTCAGAACAAGGATGAATCTGCTGAGGAGGTGAAATTGTGGCATGTGTGAGATAGAAACACAAACAGATGACTGTCATTGTTACTTTCGATTTTTCTGTCGTTTCCTCCTCCTCCTCCTCCTGCCCCATAAAACTTGAGCAATTTTGTACGTACTGACTGAACAGAGAGAACGTACATTATTTGGAGTCGAGACTCGTCGACTGTATCACTCACCAAGGTCAAGGACCCTAGAGAAACCACTTGAGTGGGTTTGATTGATTACAACACTAACAGTCATTGTTGACAAAACGGACATTTTGTTTCATCTACAGACAAAGGATGATTATGAAACTACAAATGAAAGACTGTCTGAAACAAAAACAGAAAACAATCCAAATTGGAATTTTTTGAGTATTTGGAAATCATTTTGATTTATGGATATTTAATTAATATTGCTATTGTTATTATTATTTTATTATTATTATTATTATTGATAATATCATAAACAGTTTGGTAGCATATTTTTCTTTGTACCCTAGAATGAGAAGATCATTATTTGAAAAAAAAAAAAAGACGTCCTCAACCTCATGATCATTGTTTTTAATTCCTATATTTTTTCATCATTATCATCATGAACTGCTGTTTTATGCACCCCGCCCCCCCTCCCACCAAACTCTGTTGATGTTGACTTGAATCTATACATACATAATGTTGTATGGATACTCAAAATTTATTATATCTTCACTGCCAGCAGCGATTTTTTTCTGCCAAAATATGGAATAAAAGTAAAAGCTTGGAGGAATACTTAAAAAATGAATCCATCCCTGACACACCGGAGTGTCATTGTGCGTCATTGTGTGTCGTGTTACTTATCTGTTATATGATATGACATGTATGAGTGTGTTGTAAACATGTTGTCGTCTGAACTGAGAGGTTGAATGTCTTCAAGAAGATATGTCATTGTTTGGTTAAAATGAAACGCCAACACTTGTAATAATAACAAACAGTGCGAATAATGAATCCATCCTTGACCTACTGGTGTCCCATCGTGTATCATGTTAATTATCTGTTATATAATATCAATATGACGCGTACGAGTGTGTACATGTGTTTTTGTCTGAACTGAGAGTCGGAATATCTTCACGGTCATCGTTTCGTGTGCAAAGTGACATTGAGATGACCTACCACCACTGGTTGTAATGATATCAGTGCGTAGAGTCGTAGGATGGTTACCGAGACCGAATGCACCGAGACAAAGACGTGAGAGTTTTTATTATATTTTACTATCTTCACATTCCTATCTCAATTGCCAATCCATCAATTTGGTATTTTATTCTAACTACTGCTGTTTTGGTTTGTTTTTGTTTTCTTAATTTTGTATTGTTTGTTGTTTTTAGATGAAGGTGTTGCTTTCCATTTTTCGGAAGTAAGTTTAATTACATCATGATGATGATGATGATAATGGATTAACAAAGTGCCTAGAAATCCACCGTAAAAGTTTTATAGCATAATTATGTCAGTTCGTATAACTGTATGTGGCATTATTGTAGCAATTTTTTATTTGTTTTCAAACTCAAGGACGATGATTATCCTTGCAATAAAATCAGATGTCTTCGGTAATTGATTGACGTTATGTTTAAGTTTGTGAGAAAAATTTTCTTTCTTTTTATTTATTTCATTGACTCAAATGATGAAAGTATTTAAGAGAGTGACAAGCTTCTTCATGCTTTTTATTTATTCCCATTTTGTGTGTGTTGTGAGAAACCATTTTCCCTTGTATGAATAATTCCCGTGATTGGTCGTACTGAAAGAAGGTAAATGTTACAGCAAAGTAATACAGTGTAGTCTGGTTAAAGTCAACACCTTGGGACTGAAAAACGTGTTGACTTCAAGCAAGGTTGACATTAACCATATATTCAAGGGACGCTGCTATTGCGCATCAAATCACATGTTATATATTTACTGAGTTACGTCCCTTGCTAATAATGTGGGTGTCCGTGTGTCCGCCACACCCTTGCCAACACAAAGACAGGCTTTTAAAACAATTCACTAGAGATTGTGCCAGGCTTGTACTAAATAGTAAAGAGAAAAAAAAACATTTTCACCATAGTCCATAATTTACTTTTGAGTTTGTATTATATAGCAAGTTTTATAGCAACAACATGGCGAAGAACGATTGAAGGAGAGATGAAATCACTCAAGCACACTTGGGGGACTTTGTCACCGTTGGAGATCTTTTGTTGCTGCCCTAAGCGCCAGTGAGCGTAACGGGATATAATAGTAGTAGTAGTAGTATAGCAAGTTTTACCCACAGATACCAAGCGGCACAAGTTCGACTATATATAGTTTTGATATATACTACAACAATCTTAACCTGACGACATTGACAATCTGTGAACGATAGCGTAGACACACACAGTACAAAGAAATTATTTATCCATTGGTCGCAGCTTGTATAGGATGTTAGGTAGGGAGGCCTGGAGTGGGTTGGGTCTGCAGTTTTTTAGGCTCAGTGGTCAAGTTTACTCTTTTTAGGTCATATCAGAGGACCTCTTTGTTTATAGTCCATCTCTGATAGGATTTGTTGATTCCTTAAGGAATTCACAGGGCCAGAGAAAAGTCTGAAGGAAAAAAATCCTGGGATTAAAACCTATGATCGTCTGCGTAGAAAGTTAATGCATTACCGCTAAGATGCTTGTGTGTGTGGGTGTGCGCATGTGCATACTTTTTATATAGAGTTCCCATTGTATCAAGTTGAGATTTGTTTTAATTGGAATATCAATATCATATTATTATTATTATTATCATCAATGTTGTTGACCGATAGAATAAACTCTGTTAATTGTTTTGATGAATTCATGAACAAGTCGTTAAATTTTAATTGAATTTTATGCCATATGTAATATTATGAGTGTAATTTTATAACATTGACTGTAAATATCCCATGTAAATAAATTCCTCTGTATTTTATGTCCTCAAAATAATGATAATAATAGTTTGTTGTTGTTTTTTTAAAAGAAATTTGTTGATGCACATTGTTTGAATTGAAAATGATGTTAAGAAGAAATACTGTAAAATGATATTTTTTGACAAATGTAAATAATATAAATAACAAGCTTTTACTACAGAACAATTACAGTGGTTGTAAACTGTTCATGTTCGAGTAAGTCTCTTGTTAAAAATGTATTTTTTGAAGAAGAAAAATCATGAGTTTGTTAATATGATGTATGTACAAATTGTAATTTTTCCGAATGGTGCTAAAATTATAATATGAATTGTGTACAGTTTTTATGATGCCTTTTTTTATTTCTAAATTTAATGTGCTGGATATTTCAATATTTAAAAAATAATTTTTGAAGAACAGCTGTTTCGTGACTTAATTTTTAACATAGTTTTGTACTTGTGGCCGTGAAAGGATGGTTTGTGCATTTGTTCAATTAAGAGACATCATCTGTTGTAACTTTGCGTCTTAGAAATGTCTGTGGTTGGTTTTAACATAAAGTCGATAGGTTGATAACAATAGTTAGTACTACGTATGATACAATGAGAAACTTAACGTGGCTGCACAATTATATTTTGATCAGCCTAACATGGTGACAGATTGATCGATGGCTTAATCAGCCAATTACAATGTTATTAATTCTCCAAAAGTAAAAGAAAACTTTTCATTGGTCCAATTTGGTGACCAAGTTATTTTTAGAAAAAGGTCATTATCTACAAACATTTCAGTCTATATTTCTGAATGTTCGGAGTTTGGCAAATGTGATGCTTAAGGCCATAATTTTGTCATTGCTCTATTGTATGGAGTTGAAAGTCTTTTGACACATTATGATATTCACTAGATTTTTGTAGGCCCAGGTTCTGATACAAGATTGAACAAGTGTTTTTAAATTGTTTCTCATATAATTTTGTTTCAATTGCCTTACTTAAATGAAGTTATATGTTGTAGTTTTAACGCAGCTCTTGTATTTATTACAAAAAATTAAACTTAAATCAATTCGTGTGCATGTTGATTATTTTGGTTTGAAACCTTGTGATCAACAAGTGGGCTCTGTGATGAAGGTGCTACAGCAACAACTTTAGCTTACATTATTCAGTTCATATGGCTTTGTTTGCGTGAAGCGAATGAAAGACAATTTGTCATTTTCTGGATAAGACTAAGACACTGGTCTATTGCAGTTTACTTTCTCATCCCTCTCAACCCGGCGGGTCATGTGAGCCAATCAGAATAAAGTTTCTTGCCCATGGAAATGTTCAAAGTTCGTCTCAGACCATGAAAAAGAAGTTTGCATTCCCTACCACTCGCTCCGCATTACCTCTAGCAGTTTTTGGTCCAAAGCATAACAACAAAACTAATGCCAAGATGACTCCTGTGACTATGATGACTCCTGTGACTATGATGACTCCTGTGACTATGATGACTCCTGTGACTATGATGACTCCTGTGACTATGACTCCTGTGACTATGATGACTCCTGTGACTATGATGACTCCTGTGACTATGATGACTCCTGTGACTATGATGACTCCTGTGACTATGATGATAAAAACAATGCATGGGCTCGGTCGGTGCCGTGTTGGGCATATGACCATACAAGTTTGAGTTATACAGACTACTGGAATCGAGCGGTTTTGTTTATAATCCCTGTACATTTTTTTTGTGTGCAAGTAATTTTGTAATGTAAGCAGAACTAAAAACCCTGTAGTCTTTTGGTCACAGTCACAAGTTTATTGTGGTTCCCCTCCCGTTGCTTTAGGATGAATACATTATATAAACATACCTGATGAATATATTATATTATATAAACATACCTGATGAATACATTATATAAACATACCGGATGTAGCCAAAACAAATAAATCTTGTACAAAATAATATTTGATACCGATGCAGACAAATAATTAAAATATTGAATACTGATGAAATGATGGCTCGGACTTTTTTTTTGTCTGTTTGGCACATATATTTGTAATTTAGTGAATCGCAGTGAGCTGATCACCTGCTTGGATCCAGAGTGTAATGGTAAAAGGGAACTGGAAAAGAAAGGAAAACGAGAGTGGTAGAACCTCCAGTTTTTATCAATGACACAGTGGGCTGATCACCTGCTTGGCTTAATAATATCATGATCCAGAGTGTAATGGTAAAAGGGAACTGGAAAAGAAAGGAAGAAAACAGAGTGGTAGAACCTCCCAGTTTTTATCAATAGTTGATACAGTCAGACACAGTGGGCTAATCACCTGCTTGTCTGAGACTCTCTGATCAGTCATGTTTGGTGGTCGGAGTGCCTGCATTCTGTTCCCAACACTGCTCTATGGTATTAATAGGGTTCGATCAAACAAAGTAGCTGAGTGGTCTACCTACTAAATATTTTTTTTTATTAAGTTTACAAAGTTGATATCTTTACTGCATGTTCTTTTACATGGATGTCGACAGTGAGTCCATAGTTCAAAATCTGCCAGAGGTTTTGTCTTTAAGGTTCACATGGAATCTTCTAAATCCTAGCGCATGCTTTAAGGTGATGCATTGATAATGGTCTGGTAGGTATAAAAAGCAACGCCTTGAAATTGTCTAAATTCGAATTCTATCACTATTAATTGAAACGAAAGTGGAGCCATCGTCACTGACAAATCATGCAGGCCTGCCAACCCTACCCAAAGTATTGTTTTTGGTTTTAGGGCGCTATCGACACAGAAAGGTCATTTCAGCACCTGCTACACGGCTGTTTCCCAAACAAGCAAGAGTAAGATGTCCAGTCGTATGGTTAAAAAATCATTTCAATACCCAAAGTAAAAACAGGACACAAATAGAGAGAAAGAAGGAAAAATAATGTGAAAAAACCCAGGATTACCAAATAAAAACTGTGAAAACAGGCAATTTGACAACTTTCTAAATGACCCCCTACAAACCCAGGAAAATCCTGTTAAAAAACAGGAGTTGGCAAGCCTGAATGGTGGTATCAGGGAATTAAAGTAGAGGAAAGCAGGTACCAGTAATCATCAGGAGTTGGCAAGCCTGAATGGTGGTATCAGGGAATTAAAGTAGAGGAAAGCAGGTACCAGTAATCATAATAAATGGTAACAAATAACGATGGGGAAAGAGGGAAAATTTAATAATACCAGAAAAATAGCCTTAGAGAATATAATTTCGACTGAGAATCGAACTCGAGCCTGCCAACGGCCACCCCTGCGTTACCAGGAGAGCTCTTGTTGGTAGACACCCTCTGGCCATTCTTCTAGCACCATCACATTTTCTTTCTTTCCCCGACACCTGTTACAGTAGTCAACACAAATGAGAATAAATGAAAGTGAACACGAAAGGAAAACTCCAGTCATATACTACTACTATTAAAATGAGTTTTAATATATAATGCTGATTCAATCATTGCAACATTTCAAAAATCTCAAATTGGTCCAAGACTATCAACAAGATGGGGTAGGTAATGTATAGACTTCCGAAAGGGGAGTTGTTCCCTTTTGGAAGTCCATACATTACCTACCCCATCTTGTTCATTTATTTTACTTCCAGCAGCACTTATTCCAAGACTATCATGGACTATGTATGCAAAACGTGCATGGAATTCATTGCAAACAATAAAAGTCATAACAATAATATTCATTAATTATTATTTTGTATGATTACACAACAATAAAATCTAATCAATAAATTATGAATTTCCAACAAAGGCAGGATAATATCTCAGCATAAATAAACAAAAAAGGGTGGTTTTTGACTGTAAAATTGTCAATAATAAATGAGCATTATTTGTTTGTTTGTTGCTGTTTTAGGGCTCTATCGACACAGATAGGTCATTTCAGCGCCCGCCATACGGCTTCAAAC